>WYDE02230177.1:0-14733 GCA_009867175.2 Adela reaumurella
CTATGAAACATAGTTCGTGTTTTCCGGCCAGTTCAGTGTAGCCGGCTGGAATTGAGGGAAGCGCTGATATGGCACCTGCCTACATAATTCACAAAGGTGTTTAGGCTGACATCACTGGTACCATAAAATTGGTTCATTAGGTGATGTAGCCATCCGTGTCAGTTTCAATAAAAAAATAAAATAAAAAATCTGCAAATTATTACTTTACATAAACATAATTTTGTTTATTTAAAGTAGCCCCTTGTTTCTCTTATTATGTAAACTATTCATTCCTATAGCTCGGTATCTATAAGCACATTGCGAATAATATTGAATTTAATTCCTGTCTCTTAACCTCTCAAGCGTCGGCCGTGCGCGCGATCTATATCCGTTGAGCGTCGGGCATTTTTCGGGTTTTGCGATAATTTGGAAGAGGTTCAGAATTTTTAATTTTTCATGAGAAAAACTATAGACCTATGTATAGTGTTATACATCACTGGAATCGGCACAAAATTGTCTATCGAGTGGTGTATCATGGTGTATCGAATGGTAAATCGATATGGTTCTTACCTTGTATTTAGAAGATGTCATGGTGTTCAATGCATTATTCACACACAATTTCCGCGTGTTAACATATTTGTAACACTTTCACTTAGCTAGAAAAAAAATAAAACAAATGAGTGGTCGTCACACAAGCGTGCGAACTTGAACATGGCGGCGAATGTACTGTCGCATTTAGTGAAATATTTCAACATGGAGACTGTTAACCTTAACAGCTCAAACCATTCTGCTATTTGTCGAAAACATTTGAGACTTGGGGAAAAAATCAAACTTCAAGGCGCTGCACATGTGTGTCCCCGCGACGCTCTAATACAATAATACGCCGGGGACACATGTGTGTCCCCGCAACGTACGAGAGGTTAGGAGTGTCAAAAGAAATCCAAAATGCTGGTGCTGTCGGGATGAAGAGTGTTACCTTTAAATAAATAAAATTGCAATTTCAGGTTACACTTCTTGTCGTGGGTGCCAGGTTGCATCGCACGCCGGGTGCACAGCGTGCCTTTGTTTGACGACGACGGCGTAGACAACAAGGTGTCCGTTTCCATGACACAGTGGAAGCACAACCCCAACATCCTAGTCGTGTATGGCATTGCGTAAGTTATTGCAATCATTATCTAACTAAAGTTTAAAGAAAACTGAAATAAAAATTCTATAAAAAACAAAAGAGTGCTGCACTGTCATTGGAGCGACACCAGTTGACAGTTTCCAGTGTTTCGGTGCTACCGATTTGATTAGCGCACGTGAGTTGCATGTGCAGCAAGTATGAGTATGCGCAGATGCTAAAAAGCTCCAATAGAAGTGTTGGGTACACATTAGGTCAGTGTTTCCCAACCTTTTTGCCCCCAAGGCCCCCTTGGCTACGTTGAAATGGTCGACGGCACGACACGACTTGGCAGCGACACGATCAATGCCTGGCCGAAGGGTTTGACCTGCCAGGCCATGGGCAAAGTCCCGAAAAACAGTTTTGTATGTCTTCAAGAAATAATTCACAACTACTTCTCTGAATTGTATCCTGTTCGTAATCACCACAATCACCACAATTTTGCAAATTCAGCAACATACAGACTGAATGTGCATTACGTAGTTTGGAAAGAGTCTGAATTTTTTTTTCATTGATAAGTTGAAATATCTAACAATAGTATTATTTTGTTACAGTGAAGTTTCAACGGAGAGATCTTACCTTAGTGTAATCGGAGTACCGCGTCTAGGATGTAAAAAATGTATCTCTTTCTCTGACGATGAAGAGGGTAAGATTTATTCAATTGTTTTTTTTAAATGGGCTTAGAGACATTTGAAACCAGGTAGTGGATATCTAACACTTTATCTGCCAGCTTACAATCTCGGACTTACTGATAATGGAGAAATAGTATGTTTTCTGCTTTTTTGAGGACAATGATGCATTACATTTACGTTTTTAACTTCTTACAGATCTCAATTGCTACGGCAAGAGGTGTCTCGAACATAACTTCGCCATTCACACAAAGTTCTACTGCGCGTCTGACTCCAGCATGTTCGAACCGGTCGTGCAGCTCGCGTATTCCAATCAAATAATCATTTATACTGACTACATACATATATTGGAAATAGATTATGTCAAACCTGAACAGAATGAAAATGTGTCAGAAGATACTAAGAGCATTATCGATCAAACCCCTAACATCGGCAGCTTAGACACGAACCCATCGACACCCGCATCGGAAGCATCGGCGCCGTGTCCCTCTCCTAAATGTCACAGTGCAGTAGTCCAAAATATTCTCGCTGATTTCGCAGAGCTCGAAATGGAAACTTGTTCCACTGCGAGACCCGTCCAACTGTCGGATATGATGGGCCAGGAGCTTTTCATCCAAGCGTCTTCCATCTCACAGAATCTGGTGGACGAGTGGGAGGGGCCTTCGCCGTCGATCCGTACTCTCATCAGTCCCCCGCTGCGCTCCCCGCGGCGACGCCCCGCCGAAAGCATGTCCAGGTTCAACGAGATGCATCGTATTATAGCCGAAAAGACTTACGAGTTTGTCGAAGAAACCGAGCCCAAGTGCGAGAAGCTCAGTATATTTAGAAGGCGGCGGCTTGCCGATAAGAAGTACGAGTTTTCAGAAGACAACAACGAGAATATAGTGCCATTCAGAGTATTGAGGAGTAACAGGAAATACTTTATAGGTAGTACGTGTAAAGGTTTGCCTCGGAGAGCCAAGAGTCCTCCGGTGGAGAGTGTAGTGCTCAGGGTTCACAATCAGATCAGTCCTACCAGTCCTGCAGCCGAAACTTCGGAACCTAAGAGTCCAGGCCCGCCGATGCTGCATCGAGAGAACAGCAGCGAACCCGAGTACCGAGTGACTGCGATGGCTGACGACGGTTCCATGAAAACTATCTCAGTGCACGACAACACATCTAAGACACTGTCGGATGGTATTGTGCATCCGCAGGACCCCTATCTCGTACATTCAGATAACTCCAAGTGCACCAAGTACTTCACTAGACTGTTTGTCGAGAGCGACGATGACATCACATCCATTATCACAGACTCTGAAGGTACAAATATTCTGAAACATTTTCACTGTTTTACCTGTACTTATGTATGTGTCTCTGGGATTGAATTCTTTTCATGCAAACTCTGTAACCAGTTCCTTTCCAATGTACCATTGTAACAGAGACATGAATAATACAAATACAATACAAGTATAAAAGGATTTACCTATTTACGTTTTCTCACAAAGAGCTTTTAAGGGGCCGCATCGCGAAACTAGGAATTATGAGAGTTCGAAACAATTTCTTTCTACAGATTAAGTGGAACGTGGTAAACGAAATTACACAGAAAATTAAAGTCAGGCATTTCTAGTATAATACAGAATTAAACGTCGACTAAAGTAAGTCTACTAGCTATACCGCCTAACCGAAAAATACATAAATATGTCTGATTGCGGTAAAAGTCTTAACAAATGTAATAATACAGAATTTTTTTTCATACTTTATATAATTTACTTTCTGTGCAATGCCCACTCAAATCAGAGCCTTTTTAGAAATACCGGTGAAGAGGTTGATTGGTGAAGTTCAGTAGAGCTTATGAAAACATAAAATAAAAAAGTACTTGCAACAAACAAACAAACAAGCAGGTCCTCTACTTTTGTTTTTTGCAAACGAATTTTTAATATTTGTTTTAGTTTTCTTAATCGAAGCCTCTCAAATAGTGCAATATTTGTAAAATGTGATGTGCCCCGAAAAGTAATGAAACCTATATGAATCATCATGAATAAAAATACATCTATTTGAATTTATAAAACATAAAAAATATTTTAAAAAATATCTACTTTTCTGTCAGAACTTGTTTGTCAAACACGAGCTAAGAATGTCGATCGCAATGGACTTTATATGGACGGAGCGGAAACGCGATAAACACTCTTAACCTGAAAAACCAATGAAACGTCTGTAAATAATGCGCATACTTGGATCCAAAATAGTTTACGCTGATAAAGCAGATTTCGATTATTTAAGACAAAATTTAATCAGTTGATGCACGAAACCAAGACGGAACAAGTCAATAATGATAGTAGCCGATAGTCTACGTACTCACATACTTAACAAACTGACGGCCTAAAAACAAACACGTCTGCTAATGGAATAATTCTAGTCTCACTCGATTGGTTCGAGGCACAATAATAATGTAATCATAATTTTTCGCTTTTCGATAATAATAACGGTCATCTGTTCAGCATCCTGCTACGATCATCCTCCGTAGTTATTAAGGGGATAGAGGATGTGGTGGATGCGGACTACACAATAGAAAATGTATTATTGATTTTTATTTTATTTATTATACTAGTTATGCGGTTCCGCCCGCGTCTTTAGAGGCAAACGCAACCTATGTACAAGATAGGCGCACTTGGCCAGTTTTTGTTTAGTATCTGATGAAATTAAAAAAGTGCAGTCAATTTAATTTCCAGCCTTTGCGACGGTGATTTCCCATACTCTAAATATTATTTTAATATGGGTTAAAACCGCATGAGAATCGGTTCAAAATTAAAATTGTGAAAATGAGGAAGTTTATCGCCATAAGTAATTTACCGTGTCCTCTAAGTAATTTACAATAATAAGTTGTCGATTCTTTAAAAAATCTAAATTTATATAACAACGATAACTATGTGTATGATATAACCAAAATTTCCTTGAGACCTTTAAAAAAAAATCTTGTAAAAAATCTTTAAAAGTCAGTGGTCCGGTAAGACAGAGAGTGGTCCCTAAGTAATATTTATTACAGAGGTATCTAAGTAATTTTACAGTTAACTGCAGCTATTAAGAGTGTAGTTTCTTCATCACGTGCACCATAGACATACTTAGACGTATATTAACCTCAATGGTTCTACACCGTGTAGAGTAGATAACCGAGAATTTATACGAAAAGAAAAACCGAGCAGCGCCCCGAGCGGATGAATTGCGAATCACTTCGTTTCCATATAAATTCTCGTGGTTTCGAAGTTCGTCGTTATATTATTTGATATTTTCTGGTTATGTCCATGGTGTAGAACACGGCGAAGAACGAACCACACTCGTAATAGAGCTGTTGATCCAATAATTTTACATTGTTCTCTAAGTAATTTTACAGTGGTCTCTAACTAATTTTACTGTGGTCTAAGTAATTTTATTAGGGCTCATGGCAATTTTACTGTGTTCCCAAAGTAATTTTACTGTGTTATCAAAGCAATTTTACTGTTGTCTCTAAGTAATTTTACTGTTGTCTCTAAGTAATTTTAATGTGGTCTCAAAGTAATTTCACGCGTGATCCTGAGAAAATACAAAAAAATTCAGCAATGTAAATCGCCTTAAAGCAATCAAGATGCACATATCGAACGCCACACTCACACCGGCACTAGAATATGATTACACATATCACTAATAATAATATAATAACCTTACTAATACTGTGGCAGACATCATCGAACTAAATTATCTACTCGCTATAAGAAAATCGTGGTAATGTGAACGTGGGAGATCAATTTTTCAACAACTTTTTATGTCGAACTAATTTCGGATAATCCTTACTGTAATAGCAACTTTAGGCTAAACGAAATAATTATCGGGTGGTACAAAACCATCGTTGTAAACGAAAACTAACCCGACATTACAACTTTATTTACTAGAACGTATCATCAAAGTACGGTAAACCAAAGTATGGCGGTAGTGTATTTGACACGACTCATATTACGTTCGCATGAGATGTGTATATAGTCTCGTTGCCCGTTGTTTTTATTGTAGTTTGTTGTTTGTTGTCTGCAGTGGGATCGAAGCTGTGTTCAACGAAATGTTGCACACAGCTTCTCCTAGTGACCCTAAGAAAGAATCTGAGAAATCAAACCGAAATAAACTTTCTGCTTTTGCGGCCATTTAGCCGCGTGTCAGCAAATCATATGGTAACGCGGGGCCAATTTTTTCTAAATCTTTGCAGGAAAGAACCTAGATCAACGGCGTAAACGGTATCCGGTAGAGGGTGTAACCGTGCATGACGTAAATTAATATGAATATCGCACGAAATCGGCGTAATCGGCAATTGCACCGTAAAGTTAAGTAGACCTAGAGACACGGCGTTCCACAGTTTGGCAGCGCGGAACATAAAAGCAATGCTGGAGCGCTTAATTCGCACTTTAGGCAGCTCTGTAGTAAAGTGATGCATTCCCTATAAGCTACGCGTGCACCTATGGTGAACCGGTAAGGTCGGAATAGCTTCGAACAGCTCAACAGAGAATAAAATCACTCATTATTCTCCGTTGAATAGTCGATTATCTCACTTTCATATCCATCCTGGACTGGTCTTCCTAAAATACTAAAATATTTACGCGCATCCAGCTGTGCGATTTCCGTGAACGAGCTCTGCCATGCGAATGCCATGCCGGCCTTACGGGTGCCTCTTCACGCCCCTCTTGAAGGACTCGAGCGAGACTGTACATGGAGAGAAATATGTGGGCAGGGAGAGTGTTCTAGAATTTATACATATATAGTTCATTGGATAATCCCACTAACTAAACGGTTGACTTTTATTATTCTTGAACAAATACAAAATCACTTAATTGTGAAAAGCCAATTTCTGTTAAAATACTTGTATGAATTTGAATCGAAAAAAACTCGAGAAAAAAAGGAAAATAATTCGTATTTATTGCCAATGACTCTCTCAAATTACCTAAAAACGTAGCTATAGAAGTGCCTGAGTGGCAACACTGAATAACAAAAATCACCAGTATTACCACCGTAGGTCTTTTTTAGCTAAATCTGGCGCTACATCTGGTGAAAAGTTTAACAAAATCACCTTTTCTCTCTTTTTCCTTCGTTTACAAGAACACTGTTTTTGTCTACCCTGAGGGGCTTCATAATATATTTTTGTATAAGTACAAATAACTATTTCAAGCTGTATTTTCGAACCGTCTTGGCGCTTTCTTTGAATGAGGGGCTGGCAACGCATTGACTTCGATGTAACAACATAATTTGCAAGTTTGCTCGAATGAATAAAGCAAGAAAGCAACAAAGAATACAGAACACGCAAGTTTATTGTTCGTTTGTATATATTTAATTTTTTTTGTAAACCACATAAAATATTTAAACTGAAATATAACTTTTAGTACAATTCTTTCTTACAAAAACAAATCGATTATTCATCGGCCGTTTTCTGCGTGCGAGTAAGACTGCGAATTCATGAAAACCAAACTATTATTAGTCGGCCGCAATAGTCATATTTACCTTATGTGCGTTCCTTCTGTTTCTTCGTGAAATTTTGTAAAAATATGACTTTTTTTATGTGCATTTAATACCCACCCGTTTATATTGTGTGTCCCACGTACAATAAATATGTACAATAAACACACGCATGTCTTCTTTATTGTTTTCTTATGTGATTGTCGTTTAATCATCTGGGCAATCTTTCAAATTAACTTAGATGTGATATACTGAGCCCGGTGAAGATGTGTCGGGAATAAGATTTACCCACAATTGAGTACGGAGTTAGCCGGAGTAAAGTGCAGAATTGGGGCCCTAGTGTCTTCGATCTTAAATCGTTGTGGGAGAACTCCTGGCCGGGAGGTGCAGAAGTTCAAATTCAAGATTATTCTCCGTTGAATAGTCGATAGAAAACACACAGCGAACTAAGCTGAAATGATTCGAATTTTTAGTTCTAAGACCTCAGAGAAATATCATCGATATGAGTATAGATTGGCTGCGCGAGCAAAGCCGGGAAGCGCAGCTAGTGTGAATTACAAGTGACGTTGACCTGCGAATAGGCACTTCGGAAATAAAATATGAAATCCTATCAAATTTACGAGCGTGACTGCCACAAGCCACCACAACACAATGTGGCGGCTCTAAGTTGATACGATTTTATTACACAGGAATATGAAAAATTATATTAACCAAATACTGTAACATGAGATTAAATTCTAATGGTCGATTTATTTTACGATCAAACAATTTAAAGTTTTGGGGGGTCAGTAACTGTCATATCGACATTATGTTATGTATGAAATACATACATAGTATACCATATTATCATTTATCACTAATTATCACCGTCAAATAACATTAGCGTTCTTGAACATTAGGTTAGGATGCAACTATGTATGTCGCACTTTCCAATGTCAAATGTAAATTGTATGGAAAAATGTCCAAATAGTACGGACATTTCATACAAGGTTCTATTGTTCACTTTTTACATTAAAACGTATGGTCGACAAGTTTCATTTCTGAGGTCTGAGGAACCACAGATTATTCTATTTTATGTATTAACGTCCAGATAGGAAGCGGGAACAGCCAAAGAAGGCACGTTTATGCTTCTCGTTCTTCATTCTCGTTGTTGGTACATCTTGCGGCTAAAGTCAAGCGAGTCACTAGAAAGAGACGGATATGCATCTTCTATCTCACTTTATTTCGATACTTTCTATGAGGACCACCAAAAAATATTCATAACTTGCTCGCATACACAAGTGCGCTCTTCAGTGAGTTCCCAAAAAGTAGAAGTCTCAACGACGATGGGCAACGGTCTGTTCTGTCCGCGATTTCCAAAATCCGAGCCCGTAGGCTGACGGAAACACTCATCTCAGTCATATAAAGCTCTCACTTGAATTATTTCGATTATTGAACATAAGTCTACAGTTTATATACATAAACACCAAGCTTGCCACCCGTCCATTTTTGGGAAGGACAGTCCTTATTTCAAATGAAATGTCCTTTGTCCTTTCTTGTACCTGGAAAGGACGTCAATTGTCCTTACTTGCGTCACATTTCGCTCACGTGCTTAGGCAAACCACAAATATATAAGGCCGTAGCCATGGCCGATCAAGGGTATTTGGACCCTCCCGAAATGCCTTAACCAATCTACTGTTTTATAATAATCCTAATTGCAAGCATCGGATTTTATGGTACATTCATTATTTATGTACGTTTAGGTAAGTTCATTAGATATTTTCAATGAAATGAGACGAAAATTACAAACTCGTATTTATACATAATTTTTTGGCTTATAAGTCCGTGAAAAATAACGTAAAGAGTCTGAGTAAGTCTGTGAGTCTGAGTCTGACGTAAAGAGTGGTTTACTTACGACGTAAAAACTCGTAAGTAAACCAACATTCACAATGGTTTAAAATTCATTTGAAAAAATTATCGTCGTGCAATTGCGAATACATAAACAGTCTGGTTGTAACGATGACAGGGTTTTCTCTAATATTAAAATTTTCTCTAAAAGAAAATTACACACAGGAATTGGAAATATTCGGGCCTAAAAGAAAAAGAGCACTTTCTGTTAAAGTCAACCAATTATAAGAACTACATACAAAAATATGTTTTAAAAAACATATTATACCTAGTACACACGCCTAGTTTCATTTCTGACGCCCGAGAAACCTTATCAAATTTACGAGCGTAATAATTTGTTAATTTCAACTTGCGCGCTGCAAGCTTATAATTGGGTAAATTGTTTTTAGAATTGCTGTAAATGTTCGTCCTATTCGTGTAGAGCGTCATCTTCACGACAGAAGGCATACCTCCCCTATTAAATAAAAGGAGTGAACGACCCGATCGGAAAATTATTACGTAAGTTACTGGTCAAGTAACAAGATTTGTAAGGAAATACGGATTTGAATATTCTATATATGGCATCATTGTCTCGCGGCAAAAAGCAATGTTTGTTCGTAATAACCAAGCGTTCCTTCGTTTCGTGTGAGCGGTTATAACTTATACGCCGTGCGATGCGAAGATCGTTGTAAATTTAATTATTCTTTAGAATGTGCGCTTGCAACGCGCAAATTTAAATTGTCCTCGGACGGACGTCAGAAATGAGACATGTGGTACAATTTAGAATCGCTGTGAGATTCATCCAAATGTTATTTAACGATTATTATTTTCGCGCTACTAAAAAAAAATCCTTACGTATAACTGCAGACACTGCTGTCAATCAAATATGCCTTCCGTGCACACCACCTAAGCGAGCTAAAGCCAGGTAGGGCGATCCTAGCGCATTTATATTAGGTAGAGCCCACACTTACACAACCGGTCGCCCTGTAGCACACACATCCTGCCCCTATCCATTAGTCGCCTCATCTACGACACGACTTGTAGTCAAACAATTCGTTATTCTTATCTATACTTATTATCAACTAAATCGTCCGTCAAATCATACTATCTATCAGTGTATTAAAAAATGTAATGCGCAAGCGCAACACTGCACCAGTGCGGTCAGGTTAACCAGACTAATTTATTTTGCCTGGGTATATCTGTCCTATTCTAAAGCATGTTGTAAAACCGAGACGGATAGATAGAATAAAGGCGCTGTCAGACGAGGCTTCTAAAAGCTGCTTTTACAGAAGCGTTTTCTTGAGCTATTCTTGATCGACAGCGATTACATGTGTACACCTGTAAAGGTGGAAGAATCACAGTATGCAGCCAATTTCACCTGGATAAGGGTCTAGCAGTGTGGAGTGACGTTCTCCGGAAGCTCGTTCCACCACGTTGCAGTACGGCATAATTTAGAGATGCGCGCTGTTCTCAAAAGCAAGGTAACAACAAAGGAGTGATCGGAGAAAATACGGCAAGTATAGCGAAATCGAACTGGGGAAGTTGGAATGAGGGAAGTGAGTTTTTTTTACGGACCACGGAAGGCTACATCACGTAATGCACCAGTTTTTTGTTACCAGTGATGTCAGCCTAAACGTCTTGGTGAATTATGAAGGTAGGTGCCATGTCAGCGCTCCCTCAATTTCAGCGGGCTACACTGAAAACGAGCTGAAGTGGAGTCTGACGTTCATCAGAGCAATAGCCCGTTTATTCAATGAAATCGTTTATTTCGCGAAGGTACATACAGCCCTAAAACGTCAGCATTCTAGAATCCTAGTGTAACAGCGCCTTTACGAACCTGTCTTAGTAGCGGGTTTAACGTGGTAACATCACATGAGCGAGTGAAGAGACATCGCAACGATTGCAACCAATCAGACTGGCCGTGTCGAGTGCATTAACGCTTACGATTGGCTGAGACCTCTTCACTCACTCGAGTGATATTACGCCGGAAAGGGCCCTGCCTTACTACCGGCGTAATATCACTCGTGTGATTAAAGATATTTCAGCCAATCCGCCAGTCTGATTGGTTGAAATCGTGGCGATGTCTCTTCACTCGCTCATGTGATAATACCACGTTAGACCCCCTGGTCTTACTTACTGAACGAACGCCTGCAGCGCGTGCGTGACAGTATGATACGAGTCACATCGCAGAGGCGCAATGATTAGCATGAGTTTTTTTTTTCTATGCATTATGTTGACATGTATAGATACAATTAAATACATTGTATGATACACTCTAGTAAATATATCTATTTATCTCATTAATCATCAATTTAATCAGGAAACGGAATAAAACCTACGAGGATACGTAAAGAATTTATACTGAGGAAACTGGAAAATAACTTAAACGATTGCAGGGAAAACTTTGCGACATATTTATTATTTCCCATTATTTCCCAAGATTTTTCCTAATGAGCATTTACATGAAATCGACATCGGTATTGTATGCTATACTGCTAGGCAGAAGGCGGACTTATAGTGATATGTAATTAATTACTATTCGAGTTCATTTCCAAGGGTTTTCCTTCGCTGGTTTAATTCGTGTTCCGTGGTGTGTATGTTTTTGTATTGACCCCATATTTTCCGTATAGAGACGATACCACCAAATTTACTAACACTTGCTGAGGTGTAATAAGCGTTTAGCCTTCCAATACTGGACATTATCTCCAATTTCTTTTAAACCTTCACGGCATTCGGCAACCCGAATCCACCGTTTACCCGCAACGTACGTATCGTCGCCCCACCGGTCGGCATTTCCTCCCACCTCCCAGTAATTTAATAAAAATGATATAATTGGAGTGGTTTTTTTCCTTTTTCTTTTTTTATGGAATCTGACCGGATGGCTACATCCCCTAATGTACCAGTTATTTTGTTTGGTACCAGTAATGTCAGCCTAATACACCTTGGTGAATTAGGTAGGTGCCATGTCAGCGCTTCCCTCAAATCGAGCCGGCTACACTGAACTGGACGGAAATCACGAACTATTGTTGCTAGCCGCTTCGACCGACCTTCATTCAGTGCGGTGGTACCAACCCGGTCGGGTTTGACCCTACACCCATGTAAGTAGAGGGAAGGGACCTTATTGTACGCCGAATTCGAACCACGGTCAGCTTCAACGGTCAAGCGGTCAACCGGTGGCTTAAAAAAAAGAAACGATTTGCAAAAGTGGGCATTACATTTTTTCAATTGCGTCATGGCATAAGTATCAAATACTCCAGGTAAGAGTTGAACGCATTTTGTAATCGAATTTTGTCTGAACATATTTACAAATCCACATTCAGAAAATAAAGAATCCGCGTCGGTAAGCCCTTTAACAGCCAAAAACAATAATGAGTATAATATAATCCGGGGTGGGGGCTAACCAAGGCACATTCTCCTGAACAAAAAAAACACCGCTTTCATTGAAGTCACATACGCGCTGGTCTTGAATTTTTTCCTCGGCTCCATTCATGTGAATTTCTACAATGAAATTTATCGTCGTACTGTTTTGGTAATTAAGCTGTCTAAAAACCATCCCATTTTATTTGGTCGGAACTCCGGCCTCTAAGTTATGTATGTGACGTCGTGGACGAGGACGTTCAGCGTTGCCATCTCCAGAGATGGATCCTAAATGAATGGGCTGAGGGAGGAGACTAATAAAGAAATTATTTCAATATTAAAAAATGTGCGTTTGCGCAAAAGAACTCTGAAAAGCAATTTTTTTTTTAATCCATAATAATATCGTAAAGGTAAACCATATAACCCGCGCGGATAAAGAAGAGATCTTGATTTTTCATTTTGAGGGCTATATCTTTCGTCATTACTCAATGATACTGTTTTCGTTGTGACAGTTTGAATTAAAAAAAAATTAGCTTTCTCCGTGATAGTTTTATATTTCTGTTTTTGAAGTTAGATTAGCATGAGAAGCTTTTAAACTCAATTCCCAAATCGATTCTTTATCCGATCGGTTATATTGCAGATAATTTTGAAATAAAAATAATAAAATAAATTTGTTGTTCTATATTTCGCTATTAGTGTTGCACTACAGTACAGCTACCTACCTACTAGTGTATACACGGCTAGTGACTAGGTGGCAATCGTGAGTGAAGTCGACAGAAGCCGAGCCGCACATCTGCCTCTCTATTTATTTATTTATTCAGTTATTTGACACCTCCCTCCGCGCCCACAAATTATTGTTTCCCTCAATTACGTTTCTGTAGCGAGGTTATTAATATCACCTCACTTTGGGTATTTCGGGAATTATTTCGGGAAAGCGTGTTACGCGTTCGGCGCGTTATAGCGCGGACGGACGCGTGATCCTATTTCTTCCATTTAGGGATTAATTTCGTATCGTACGGTAGGATTTAGACGTGTAAATTATGTGTTTGGTTATAGGGTGGACTAAATATTTAATTTATTAGAGCCATTGGTGGTATTATAATATAATACGCATTCAGGATGAAAACCAGGTGAAAATGTGGTTTTAGTTTCAAGGCTACAGGATGCCCTAGCCTAAGAGACAGCACTTTTAATTTCGGCCCATAAAAAAGCGAAATCTATTCCCAACCACATTTTTTAGAGATATCCAGACATTTTTTTTTTTTGCCACACCATCCTCTAACCAGCAGCTAGTACTCTATGTTTTTAAATTTCATTAATGTTTTTTATTTATTTTGGAATATTAAAACTTAACATTAATTTTTTCATTAAAAAGTATCTGAATTACAAATGCTTAAAAATGTATTCTTAATAGTGCAAAACTTTTGAAAACATATAAGACTAGCTACTAGGTTCTAAAAATCAAGGATATCAAACAAAATGAATATCGGATGTGTTTTGATTTAGAAAACAAGTTTCTGCTCAGAGCAGGAACTGCGACATTTCTATAGGTAAATAATGTGTCTCTGCTACAGTTGTGCCTTACACTCATATCCGGGTCGGGTCTATCCTATCTAGACAGAGCATGCGACGGCAAACACCTACACTCGGCGTTTTAATTTTAAAATGTACCCTCTTGAATCACTCTTGATAACGCAAAATAGCTTCGCATCACAGCGATGTACACACAAATTAGGCTCAAAATCTCAGCTCATATTTTTTTCTTGGTATTCTTGTATAACCATAATAACAAGCGGAATTTCAAAAACCACTTGACGTTACTGAATAAAAAGAAAACATTAGTTTTCCATACTGTGATTAATATAAATTTATGTATTACTTACGTCAATTCTTAATACGCATTTGAAGTTCGTAAGATGCGCATAAGATGTGGAATGAACTCTGCGGAGATATTCTTCAGTTGCCCTAAAGTTGGGGCCTTCAGGGTAGGGTCACCAAACATTTGTTGAGTCGGTTTCGTCGGCTCCGTCGATTCTGCCAGTACAACTGGGGTCAAACTCCGAGCAAAAATAAACATGTGTATATGTTTTTAATAATATAATTTAATTCATTTTATTTCTATAATTTCGGAGCAAATATTCACCAGCTTAAATTTTTTTAAATATTAATTTGAGTCATTCCTTCTAACATACATACATATCACTCACGCTGAATCCCAACAATCGGGTTAAGCAGAGCAATCGGTGTTGTGCTGCAAGAACTCCGGTAAATTACAGCACAACACCGACCACCACA
>WYDE02230288.1:0-14726 GCA_009867175.2 Adela reaumurella
TTACATGGTGGTAGGGTTAAACCCGCCCGGGTTGGTATCACCGCATTGAATGAAGGTCGGTCGAAGCGGCTATGAAATATAGTTAGTTTTTCCGTCCAGTTCAGTGTAGCCGGCTGGAATTGAGGGAAGCGCTGACATGGCACCACCTACATAACTCGTGTTACTACTGCAAAATGCATAATTTGTTTTATTTAAATTTAATAATAGATTATTGGATTCAATCAATTCTCTAGTGAATGTTTCACTGTTTTAAATCATTCAAGTCAGTCATTCATATTTTTATTCTTTAAAACAACTGAAATATTATTAGCAAACATAATTAATTATTATTTAAATTTTTTGAAACATTAATTTTATATCATCATTAATGCAACTAGAAATGTCATGAACGTAGATCGTATAATATGAGTGGCTCCAGAATGGAACCTTGAGGAACACCAATAGAAACTGATTCCAAACTTGACTTTTCAACATTAACATCAAAGGCTTGTTTTCTGTTACTAAATTACGATTTACAAATACTGTGTTTCTGCCGCGCTGCGTCTTGAAGTAATTCTAGAAAGTCTTTGGATTTTGCCTAATTCCGTTTTCGCATCAGTGTATGTATTCAAGCCAGTACCAACTTGTTCTGAACCCTTTTTGGCTCTAACGAAGCATTTTAAAAGTGTCGTAAACCGCCATATTTTTATAAACTTTCCATTTTTTGTGATCCTTCGTCCTTTCTTTTATTATTTTAATCAAAGACGCCGAGTACCAGTGCGGATACTGTTTTCCACCGCTGTGAAAATAACTTGGGACATGAACCTCGATTAAATCGTCGTCGGGGTTAAAAAAGGCAAACCCGCCTCATTCACAGAACCAATACGAAGAACATTTTCCCGTTCTAACTTAGATAATCCCGTGTGAATACTTTCGTAGTCTACTTTCCCGAAAGCACATACCTATCTTGCGCCGCGGTTCAAGCAAAGGAACAGTTTGTATGTCTACAAGGTCAAACTCTAAGGCAGGATGATGCGGGATGTCCTCAGGGACTAGTGGATAACGCGCCCGTTTCTCCTCAACCTCACAATCACTAAACTAAATTAATTTTTATATAATGCCTTTGCTATTTGATATTATGAAACCTAGACGACAAGCAGCTAGGAAAGCTGATAAAGCCAGTTGGCACCACGATGGAAAAGTAGTAATGTGTATACCTAGCTTTATTTTAGGTAGTTTTATATATTTTTTCTATAATTTCTAGCAAAAAACGCGCGAGTCTCGCTCGCGCCCGCAGTACCCGTACCGGCCGTTCGAGGAGTCCGCGGCGGAAACAACGACGGGGGATGGGGTGCTGGGACAATTCGTCGTCCAGTACGACGTGGAGCACACCACCGACGGAGAGATATTCGTGAGTACTCACCCTTCCAGTACCCTTCAGACATTGGGCTAAATACCTACAGAGTATACATTAAATAGCGCCGCAGATCTCGCCTGTTTACCTGCTGTACCGAGCCTCTCAGTAGAGCCTGGTGGAAGCTGGAGAGAGGAAGGTGGCGAAATGGCTCATTGTCGTCCACTTGGTCCGTAGAGAACCCCTGAATAAGAACCCCCGAGAAGACATTAAACGAGACACAAATGCAAAATAAGAACAAAAAAACAAGTGTCAGGGTTTAAAGTAGGAACATTCACAGGTTTTGGTTTTCCACTGAGGCAGACATCTCGCTTCGTTCATCTGATTTCGAAAGCCTCGACCTGAAGATTAGTTATTTCCACAAAAGACAATCGAAGTTAACGATTCGATACTATACAAAAGTGCTATCACTAACTTCTGCTGTACCTACCTCAGCATTCATTGGGCTTTCGAAATTAAGACCGGTGAAATGAGTGAGAAATTAGTGTTTCTAGTCAATAAATTTAAAAATCGCCAATCGGTGTCTTGCCTGTAACCTGAGAAACATGTCTCAAGTTACCTGAGGTTACCCACATGAGGTATCAATGTAATTTGCGACTGTCTCATTTCTTGTACAAAATTTTGGACCAAAAACGAAAATGTTAAGTTATCTTAAATCTTAATCCGGTCTCGTGGAAAAAAACTATTTACCCATTACTCGGTAATGTAGAGACCGTGTGCTCGACGGAAGCGGTGGAGGCGTGGAGGGCACCACTTCCTTCAGCCCCTCTCCCGGAGGATCCCACCATGCAGAAAGGCTGGGACTTCACTCTGGCTATGCGAAAGCTTAGCTTTCTCTCGCTGTCTGGTTCCGCCGACCTTCGCTCGCGCCCACATCCTGGCTGCATCCGAGGGGGAATCTGGTGCGTGGCTGCAGGCATATCCTTTGCCTTTTTGAGCACTTTACTGGAAAAGGAATCGCTTCGCATCGCTTTCTCCCTCAGGTTCGGCCTTCGGCTGTGCGTGCCCCACACGTGTGTGTGCGGTGAGGCTGTGGGAGAGCTTGGGTACCATAGTCTCTCCTGCTCCAAGAGCGCCTGCAGTTGGTCACGCCATGCCAGCCATAACAAGATCATCAGTAACTCCCTCGCATCCGCGCGAATACCATGCAGGTTGGAGCCGTCCGGAACATCCAGATCCGACCTCAAAAGACCGGACGGCATAACCCTTCTTTTTTTTATTAAGAGCGCGACATATGGCGCCGAGCCCCCAGAAGGAGACTAACGACGTCCATGGACATTCGGTTTTAGCGGGGGGTTGCGAATGCCAAGCCAGGCCGGCCGACAGGTGCCTATTCAAGCCCCTCTTGAAGGACTCGAGACTATACATGAAATATGTGGGCAGGGAGAGCGTTCCAAAGTTTACCGATTCTGTACATACTTAGGGTGTCGACATCCCTACGAAGTTGCAGTGGTGCTAGATCGCGGAACACTTCAGGGTCATCCACTAGTCGCACGGCGCGACGCTGTATCGAGTCCAGTGGCCCAAGTTGATATTTGGCAGAGCCATCCCACAGGTGCGAGTACTCCAGGCAGGATCTAATCTGCGATTTATACAAAAGCAGCATTTGGCCCGGTGTAGTGAAGTACCGTTGCACCTTATTAAGTACGCCGAGCTTTTTAGAAGCCAGCTTGTCCTTACCATCGTATGGTGCCGGAAGTTAAGGTCGTGCGACAGTTCGACTCCGAGGACCCCGAGGCGGTCGCGTATTTTGAGCGAAGTGCCTTGGAAGGAAACGACTGGTGAAAAAGCAGTTCTCTTCGCACTGATCGCACAAACTTGTGTCTTGGAAGCGTTGAATTCTACCAAAATACTACGATCCCACTCAGAAATGGAGCCGAGTGTCTGTTCGAGTTCAGACACTAGTCTTCGCCTTTTCTCATCCATAACATACCGTGTGGCTGAAGATCTACCCCTAGCCTACCCATACTCTACCCCTACCCTACCCCTACCCTACTCCTACCCTACCCCTACCCTACTCCTACCCTACTCCTACCCTACCCCTACCCTACTCCTACCCTACCTCTACCCTACCCCTACCCTACTCCTACCCTACTTTGGGCATGCTGATCTTCTTTATTCCCCCTAATCCACCTTTCCCTATAGGGTCGCAGACGTGGGAAAACGTTCCCCGGAGGACGCTTTGGAGTTGAGTAGTCTTTTCCCTTCCGTAGGTGTAGGGGTAAGGGCAGGGTAGGGGAAGATCCGTGTGCCGTATTGTCATTTGCATAACAATGAATTTTGCCCAGAGGCAGCATATCATTGATATGCAGAAGAAACAGCGTGGGTACAACAAAGATCCCTGGGGTACGCCGGCGTTCACTGGCATGGCGTCCGACGATCAACCATCCACTAGGACCCTACGCCTTTGTAGGAAGTCGGCGACCCAGTTACATAGGCCAGAAGGAAGTCCGTATGCCTGCAATTTGCCCAAGACGTTTCTTGGTGATGGTGAATTTTTACCGCTGCTTCATATTGCACGCAGCAGTACATCAAACAACATTACATGATATGCTTTCGGGCCCAAAAGGATCAAATCCCGTTGCTTGGATTCCACAACTTCAAGAAGCTTTCGTCTCTTGAGAAAAGGCCCTATCGCAAGCAGCGATGTTGGCATAAATCTGATCGGCCCGATGCCGATTTATTGTGGGCACAGGTACTATCTTATAGTCTTCGGCCGTTTTACATAGTGACCAGAAGTAATACCAATACAAGATATCAACGCAGATACCGTGGTCAAAAACCCTATTATCTGGTTAGATATCGCACATCGATATGGATTTCCACAGCAAATAACTATAGACCGTGGTGAACCATTCAAGTCGGATCTCATGAACAAACTGACCACAATGATCGGCGCTTCCCTTTATCCCACTACAGCCTATCACACAGTAGGCAATGGTCTCGTAGAACGCATGCATCGGCAGCTAAAAGGAGCAATAATATCTCACGCCGATCCGCAGTGGACTTAAGCTCTGCAACTAATATTGTTGGGTATTCGATCAACTTACAAGGAACATGTCCAGGCGTCTGTAGCGGAGTTGTTGTATGTAGCCGCTACGACTCCCCGGCGAATTCTTCAGAACTTCAGCATTACCAATTACATCAGCAGTCTACACAAATTTTGTGTTGAGAGCGCATGTGTTGGCCGCTTGAAGCCAACTCCTGATTCTCGTCACACGCATCAATTTGTATACTTTTTCAAAGACCTCACCACGTAGTCCAGTTTTTTCTCGGGGTGGAAGTACTGAGAAGATCTCTTCAAGTGTATAGGTCCTTACGAATTTATTGAAAGGGGACGGAAAACTTTTAAATTATTTAAGGAAAAACCGCAACGTTTTCATAGATCGTTCAAATCCGCATATCTAACGATTTATCTGGTTCAAAATAAACGATCAAAAGAAGGAGGCACAATGACACGATCAGACAGGAAAGTATGGTTATATGATTTCTACAGATCATAATATCGACGTCACCTAAAAATAAGATGAAGGGGCCCTAGTCTTCTGTTTATGAGACGTCGATATAGTATAATAGTTCCCTGATTTCTACAAATTTGGGAATCATACTTTCTTTTAAAAAAATTGAGAAATTTTGATATTTTTTAGAAATTTAGCTTCTTGGTATAGCGACAAGACTAGCCGTGAAATTACACAGGCGGTCCCATAATGATGTGCCTGATATGTTTCTAAACGTTTATCTGCGATGATGATCTAATCACGTTTAGACTGCGATATTGTTTTGAAATTTTGGACACAGCTACCCTTGCCCATTATATATTAAAACAATTTTAAATCTTTAACGATCTGCTGTAAAACGTGTATCAACTTGCACTTATTAGTCTGAAAGCGACAGCCAATTCTAACCGAGAACAGGACGTGTAGGGATTTTTTTTTGGGACCCACCAGACTGGACTTGGCGCCGAGCGACTATGTACTACTTCTTATTTCCAAATTTAAACAAAGATCTTCGTGGAAGAAAATTTACCAAAGATGAAGAGTTTCAAGCGACTGTTTTAAGCCGATTTGAAGATACAAATTAAAAATACTTTTTCAAATGTGTTGAAATGTTAATTCAGTGGGTTTTCTTTAATTTGTACTTCTATAACCCTGTTAGACCAATTAATTATGGGACTCTTGGTTTGTCGTTGATTCTTTGTTAGTCTTTGCGGGCTTTCAGGTTTGACTTTACAGAAAACTTCTTTCGTATTTTCATTGTTACGTTTTTGTAATTTGATAAAAGTTATTTATACTTATCTTCAGCTATAAATGTATCAAGCCACATACCGACCGGACAGTATGACCCTAATCCCCTGGTGGAGCTCTCGAGTGGGACGCCACGTGGCGTCAACCAACACCCCACCCTTCCCGAACATCAACGCGCGTGCTGAGGAGGCAGCCGCAGGTACTCGGCAGTAGAGGCGAATTACCTATAATTTCGTCGCCTTATCTGTCGGGACTTTGGGATCTTGCTGGGAGGAGGCCAAGAAGTTTATAGGAGTATTGGCACTCATTAAGAAAGAAAACCAATGTTCCTTGACCCGGTACATACGTCAGACAACACCTGGCGCTGACTACCAAGCGCGTTTAATCGTGGCTGGGGTGATGTGGTCTCTCCGGGCGCGCGTTTAATTAAAATTTAATTTTATAAGTAGGTAGATATCATGTAATATAAACAATTGCGTCTTTGTTAAATTTCATATTATTTGAGATGATGAATCCCGCAAGATTCATACATGGCATTTGGTTTAGCGTTCATTGTACGGTTGCAGTTAAACGACGGCTACTTCGTGCACTTCTTCTCCCCGCCGGCGCTGGCGCCTCTCACCAAGCACGTAGTGTTCGTGCTGGACACCTCCGGCTCCATGATGGACCGCAAGATCATCCAACTGCGCGAGGCCATGGCCAGCATTCTCAAGGAGCTCAACCCCGGGGACTATTTCAACATCGTCGAGTTCGCCTCCTCCACTCACGTGTGTATTCTCAACTTCAATTGTGTTTTCTTTCTTCGTGAAGATTTACCTACATCTCGACTAACATATCGTAACAGATAAACTATTGTACGTACATAACGATTGCCCTGTGTCGAGTGCAGGTTTGTTCGTTAGTTCACGGTGACTTGTCTGTGAAGGTGTACGACCTGGAAGAAGCGAGGAAGGAGCCGAAGCCGTCCTACTCTAACTACTACTCGTACGAGGAGCAGGGGACGTCCGCAGTAGCACTGGAACCGCCCTCGGTCGCTAGCCAGGAGAACATCGCCCTCGCCCAAGTCATCGTCAGCAGACTCAACGCCGGCGGAGGTGTGCTCACTAGACACTATTGTATTCACTCCTCACCTTACACACTACGTGATACTCGTCTTTGTAACTGACATGGTGACGTGACTTGTGCGTGACGGTGATGCTGCCATCCATGCCAGTATCCTAAAAAAACCCTGGTATGTACCTACCTGGACAATTTATCACACCTCCGTGTATTATGTGAAGGCACTAACATCAACGAGGCGATGACCACCGCCCTGAACCTGGTAAACCGTGGCGTGGGCTGGAGCAAGCCTCGAGCTCCTGACTCAGCCGCCCCCTCCCCCGCCGCCCTTCCCGCCGCACCCGCCGCACCCGCCGATGCATCCGCGCCCACCGCATCGCCGACTACTGTGGCACCATCTACCATCGCTGTCGCTGATAACAAGGGTAACATGCTTCATTGAATAATTTATTTTTATTTATTTTATTTAAAGTATGCACGTACTATAAAAACATTCCAGTTAAAATCCTTGAAAAAAAAAACACACACTCGAATTTTATTTAAAAAAAAAAATTATCGAACAAATAAACATTTTTGATGGCTAGTCATTTTTGAATTACAATTATTATGATATCAGTACAGACCCACCAAAGAAATTAAACAATACATCTGACGGAGGTTTTTTCGAAGCGCTTTTCTAGCTTACCTACCATATCACTTAATGAGTGCAATTTGCAGCGCCAGCGCCGGAGCCGATCATCATCTTCCTGACGGACGGCGACCCGACCGTGGGCGAGATGGACCCCAAGCGCATCGTGAAACGAGTCTCCGAGCTCAACACGGGCGGCAAGCGCGCCGCCATCTTCTGCCTCGCATTCGGTGAGCAGAGAGCAGGGAGCGTAGATACCTATGCAGCTCCGCAGCTTCTACCGCTAGGTCTCATCATTGAGCGCTGCCTACCTCGCAGACAGGTTCTCTGTACTTGCCTTCATCGTCTGGCGCTCACTTCACGTTTATGACTGTCGCTTCTAGGAGAAGATGCGGACCGCAACTTCCTGCGCAAGCTGTCTCTC
Organism: Adela reaumurella; assembly: GCA_009867175.2. Taxonomy (NCBI): domain Eukaryota; kingdom Metazoa; phylum Arthropoda; class Insecta; order Lepidoptera; family Adelidae; genus Adela; species Adela reaumurella. The sequence continues at coordinate 7,749 of WYDE02230288.1, forward strand.
AAGAACGAGGGTTTCATGCGACACATATACGAGGCGGCGGACGCGGCACAGCAGCTCCGCAGCTTCTACCGCCAGGTCTCCTCGCCGCTCCTTGCACGCGTCAAGTTCACCTACCCAAAAGAACAGGTACGTGTTTGTTCGTATCATCTCCAATACATAATAAAGAAAGAGAGGTTCATGTGAAACATCTACAAGGCGGCGGCACGCGGCACAGCAGCTCAGCAGCTTCTACCGCCAGGTCTCCTCGCCGCTCCTTGCACGCGTCAAGTTCACCTACCCAAAAGAACAGGCACCTATTTGTCTGTGTCATCTCCACTGCATTATGAAGAACGAGGGCTTCATTTGTACATCTACGAGGCAACGGACGCGGCGCAGCAGTTCCTCAGCTTCTACAGCCAGGTCTCTTCTCGCCGCTACAGGCGCGCGTTTCACCTACTCAAAAGAACTGTTACCTATTTGTTTGTATCATCTTCACCACATAATGAAGACGTGAGGTTCATGTAACACATCGACGATTCGGAGGACAACGCACAGCAGCTCCGCAGCGTCTACCCGCAGGTCTCCTCGCCGCACTTCGCGCGCGTAGAAGTCGAGACTTGATTGAAAGCTATGTGTTCGGTAAGGCTTTAATTAGCACTAACATCGGAGACTTTTAGTATAGGTACATCGATAGTTTATTCTCGCCATTTGATCAAATGTCGACGTTTTCTTAATATTCAGTTGAAAGTTTTTGTGGGATCTGTACAGCATAGATGGGTCAGCTGGGTGAGCCAGTCCAAACCAAAATTTCAGGAATCTGATCACCATTGAGTCTAATTTAGTCTGGTTTCGCTTAGAAATATCCTCGATCAGAAATAGCCATGAAAGTTTTGATGTTAAGTATAGAGTAATTCAGAAAGAAAGAAAGAAATTGTTTATTTCGTGCAAACATAACTCAATAGTATCTACATTAAAACAACATATCCATTACCTAGATATATAATACACATTTATGTTGGGCGAAAATAGCCTAGGTACAGCAAGGCGTGCGACGAACGCACACGACGGCTGAATTTAAGCTTAACCTTTACAATATTTTTTTTTCCTAGTTTTTGTTTGGGGCTTTAGCCGTTTCCGACTATCCCAACCCCATAGTAGCTTTAAAATACATGTTGGGTCTCAGTCTAAAGAGCAACCGACAGCCTGAAGAACCTTATCACTTCTCCAAATTGCTCAGAATTTGGTTTGGTTAAACTCTCATGAATTTAAAAAAACAGATTTAGTCTATCTGTTTTGAGAGAGTTGTGCAGGTCCCGTCGCAGCTCTTCGTTCCTGGTCCACGATTACGTGGAATTGATCTTCTATTTTATTACACGCAGTGCAGGTGGGAGAGTCGATGATGTAGTTACTTATGCCAATTTCTAAAAAAGAAAAGAAAAATCTACAGAAAATGGTTGATAAAAGGTTTCGAAATAAGTAATGCCTAATGTCACAAATAGATCACCTCGTATCAATATCAAACGCGGGCAAACTAATCTAATACCATCGAGCGAAGATTGAGGAAAACTCCTCATATTTTCTTTCGCGATATCTTTTGTTCCGTCAGCATCACCCCTCTGGCAACCCCAGCCTCCTCTTGACACTCTGTCAATATGGCAACACTGACTTGTACCGTGAGCCAAAGAAAAACAAAGGGTCGCGAAATTAAATGGAGCTTGCTTTCTCGACGTTCCCTCAGATTTTTCAGATTTGATTGGATAAAGGTTGTTTATTTTGTGATACGTAGGTAAGAGGACTCTATCTAAAACGTACCTCGAAATACATGTATACATAACAAAACGTCTCTTCCTCGGAGGGGTAGGCAGAGACAATGGAGCGTCATGTCACACGTTGAAGACAAACATCCTTTTTTCATTCACTGTCACACCCCGCTACATATATGCTTTTCGGTTACGGGTGCTGCGAACTTGCCCTTTCCGTAAAAGGCTACTTATTTGATCATGATAAGTTCGCCTAGGGCAGCCCCTTTCTACTCTTCCTTCCACATTCGCTTTATTTAATATTTGTTTGGTCATTCTCGCACCATCCATTTTCTCCATGTTTTCAAACCATCTAAGCATACCTTTCTCTATCCTTGTCGCTGTTCGGACACAGAGGGGAATGGATGGTAAGAGAATGACCAAACAAATATATGAAGCGAACGTGGAAGGAAGGATCGAACTGTCCGCCCTATGCTAACATACTATGCCCAAATAGGTATTACGGACCTAACCTTTTACGGAAGTGGCAAGTTCGCAGCACCCAAAACCACCGTCCATGTATGAATGAATGTATAACGTTGGATAAAGCAAAGGATGTATGTCAGGAACGTGTCAAATGGCACTCAATTATTTATACCTACACCTCCGGGGAACAAGCGTGATGGTATGTATATATGTAGTAAGGCCGCTATAACGACAAATAACACCTCTCTTGTTTTTTCTACGGACCCTTCGCGTGCTAATCCGACTCGCACTTGGCCGATTGTCCATGTCTACCTAACTAAAAGGCTGATAGAGACCTAGTAGACAGGACAGAACATGGCTGCGGTGCAGACATGTCGTGCGGCTAGTCACGATTCGTGATCCAGTTCTTTGTTACGTCCACCGACCCACCAGCGTGCTGCATTCTCGCCCGGAACCACAATACCCTAATCACTCTGATAATTGTCTCACATTTTGCCGTTTCCACCCTCACTCATGCATCAATGTCCGCTTAAACAAGGTAAGCGTGTGTAGTTATACACCTACTTACTCATTAAAGTATTCTCAACCCCCAGAAGCAGCCCAACGTGAATAATCGCGCGGCTACAATTTATTTAATTTTTTCGCGACAGCGTTTAAATACTGCTGGACGTGCGCTTCTCCAGTGATTTACGGTAATCCCCGACATTCATCTGTACAAAAACAATAAGTTCCCGCGATGCTCTTGAAGTCTTCGTTCCATCTTGTGGGTGGTCTTCCCACGCTACGTTTTCATCTATGATCCCTTCAATGTAAAAAGCATTTGCATTCGAGTCTTCGTGTATTTCGTGCCTTGTCATAACTACGTTTTCGAATGTATGACCCTATCAACGTAGAACGCATATGCTTTCGAGTCTTCGTGCATTTCGTGACTTCGTCATACATGGCCACATGGCCACTGGCATAACCAGGTATACAGTATGCTCTATGTTCGTGCGAGCGACGTGTATTTCTTGCCTTCGTCATACATGGCCACTTGGCCACTGGCACAACCTGGTATGCAGTATGCTCTATGTTCGTGCAAGCGACTCGTATTTCATGCCTTCGTCATACATGGCCATTTGGCCACTGGCACAACCAGGTATACAGTAGTGACGTAGGGATATACTCAGCATGGCTTGCTCAATGGATCGCTGGTTATACTCTGATCTTTTGGACAATTCAGATAATCATAGTCCTAATTTCGCGTGCATGAATACGTCATAATTTGGATGATGCACTGGTTGTACACACGTATGTCAACAAGCCGCAAAACTCCTGCCTGCACAGAATTTGTAAAGGCTACACTAAGCAAAATGAAATTTGGTGTTTATCGTTAATTATTCATTATATATACGCCTGTCAACCATCTCTTCCCTTCTTCCTCACATATATATAAAAGTGAACGTCTGTCTGTATAATGTATGCATATTTGAGGTAAACTCCGGAACCACTGAATTGATTTTGATTTAGTTTGTAAATAGTAATACATGAGACTCACTATAGGCTACATACCATCACGCTAAATAGCCTTAGAACTGAGCAGTATTAAAGAAAGTACAGTGAGAATGGAATTAAGTTTGGAATGGTAGTAACCACGGGCAAAAAGTTAGTTTCGAATGGTAGTAACCGCGGACAAAAATCGAGTGATTAAATAAAATTATCTAAGTACTGTACATTGCACTCTAATCTCATAATATTGTGACATAAGCTGGCTAGACCGTTGTAACCACTGACCACTCATGGTATTTGGTTGTAACTAAGTATTTGTAACGTACTGACAAAATGATAAAATTCGAAAAGGCTCTATTCTACTCGAAAACATATAGATTGGGAGCCAAATTATTTATGCCGAAAAAATAAGGAACACAACTAGCGTAATCATTTTCATAACAAAATCACGTGTATTTTTTCACTGCCTCCTAGACCAAAAGTAACGCAATCCGCTTATGTTGTCTCCAAACAAAATCAACTAAACAAATGAAATACGGAGGCGGACTTTTAATAAAGCCATTGAAATAAAATAAATTTATGACATGAATAAACAGTTATTAAGCACACTCCCGTTTACATTAGGCTTACCCTGGTATTATCTCGTCAAAAACGATCGCATTCACAAACTGAATACATTTTGTTTTTCGGAATTACGAATAATAATGCAGAAAACCTGCAAATCTGCTATTTGCCGTCACAATTTTATGTTCGCTTATAATTTTTCAGGTTAATTTTATCAGCGTCGTTGGCTCAGTGGTTACGGTATTCTGTATTCGATTACCGAAGTTAAGCACTGCTTAGCGCGGTCAGGACTTGGATGGGTGACCGCTTGACCGTTGACGCTGGTCGTGGTTCGCATTCCACGTTAAACTGTGGGTCCCTTCCCTCTTCTTACATGGTGGTAGGGTAAAACCCGCCCAGGTTGGTACCACCGCACTGAATGAAGATCGGTCGAAGCGGCTATGAAACATAGTTCGTGTTGCCGTACAGTTCAGTGTAGCCGGCTGGAATTGAGGGAAGTGCACCATGGCACCCCCTACTTACATAATTCACCAAGGTGTTTAGGCTGACATCACTGGTACCAGAAGAACTGGTGCGGTGATGTAGCCATCCGTGTCAGTTTAAAAAAAAAATAAAAAAAAAAATCTAGAACTACTCAATTAATTTACCTGGGGGTTTCATTGACGTATTCAGGAACAACTGAGGATTGTTATAGTCTATGCACTATGTATTCCTTCGGGGGTTGGAGCTTGGATCATTGAGCAAATATGATGCCGCGAGCCTTCTAGTTTCGAATAAAGTCGACTGCGCAGTGCGCATGTCACAATCAAGCTTGAGCCAGACATGGCCGGTCGTGACGTTTTATGGCCCAGACTCCGTGGACATTAAACACGCTGAATTCATAAATATATACCATAATTCGAGGGAATAAAGTATCTTTTACATCGACTACGAAAAACTGCACATTCTGTCGAATACAAAATGCAAGACAGAGAGTATACACTCGCACAGGGAGCGAACTTTACAGCATTTGGTTAAATATTCTGTAAAAAGTTTACAGATGGCCCGAAGAAGGAAGCTTGCTTGCTCCCGCGAACCTAGAACGGGTTGACAAGAGGGGGAAATTATCAATTTTAAATCCCAAAATTGCCTATCGTCATCGCCATATTTTAAAACGTTTTAGTAGAACTTCGTAAGTATTTTCTGATAAAAAAACCCCTATTTCTGATACCTACGCGTGCATGAAAAGTTTGTGCGTGCACAGTGAGATGGGAGTAGAAGATATCAATCTACTATATTATATCCATTTCATGAATGGTTTGTTTGTGATAAACGCACGGACGGACTAATTGTCTGCTCTGATGGCAATGGTCTAGAATTTAATAAATTCAAATCTGCATTTAAGGCGCAGGTGTCGCGACCAGAATCGCCAGGTAACAAAAGGGCCTAACTCAAACATTTTTTTTTTGCGATTTACAAAAAAAAACATACAGAAATTTGAAGGTTTTAAAAGCCTATTCCTTAGATAGTGAATAACTTCATTTTAATCTAAGCAAATAATAACTTTTTCATGGTTTACACAGCATCAATGAATCGGAATTATCACAAAAGCTAAAAACCACAAAGTTTTGAAGTTTCACGGAAGCCATAACAGCAAAACGGCCTCACAAAAAGCTATTAGTATGCATTTTGCATCTCAAGATACCTCGTGAAGCCTTATATAATATCTTTTATGGGAGGATGACTTCATAATAAAGATAAAGCCGCATCGCACACCAGTGTAGCAGCAGCGAGCACCTTGTTTAGGCTGACCCGAAGTAAACTCTGCAATGAGACGTTGGATATAGTACGAAAACCAATAAAATGCATAAAATTATTAAGCAGAGCGGAAATGCGATTGAACATGTTCTGCTGCCTTTTTCCCTCCAAACAGACAGATGTCTCATCGTCGAAGTGTCAGGTGTCTCAACATGGCTGCTCCACCTGTTACGATTCGCTTCGCTGTGCCAGGGTTGCCAACCGTCCTTCCTTGGGAAGGACAATCCTTTTTTCTGGTATGCGCTAAATTATGTCCTGCTGACGAGTTCCGACATGCCACCTGAAAGAAACGTTGCACATCCAAAGTTCGATGCTAAATAAGATATTTAAAAAAAATTCGGACACGCTTCGCTCTCCAAATACTTTTTACGTTCCGTTATTTTGCTTCCCTTCAAATAAAACCGCCCCTAATAATTTAACTTCAAGATATTTCATACAAATTTGGAGACTTGTTTCGCTCGCACAATATTATTAACAATCCGTTAGTTTGATACCCTTCGAAGGCGCCTTGTCTAACATTATTTTATAAATTTAATATTTGCTGGCTCGTTTCGCTTGCATAATATTATTTACATTGTTTTAGTTTGTTTCACTTCTAAGACACCGCAACGTTTTCATTTATTTCGATGCTGTTTACATTCCGTTAGTTTGCTTCCCTTCAAAAGATCCGCTCCTCGGTGATTTGACGTACTCCTTCAAGATATTTCATAAAATTTGTGGGTTCGCTGCGCTCGCCCAATGTTTTCATTGCATTCCCTGTTTGCTTCCTTTCAAAAGAACCGCCTCTGATAACTTTTTTGAAAAATTTCGAAATATTATTGTAGTGAGTATCATGGTTAACGAAAATAAAGTGTCAGATTGGCCGAGCGGGCAAGAGCACGCCTCTCAAGCGGGAGGTGCGGGTTCGATACCCACTGGGAGCACA
>WYDE02230399.1:0-14719 GCA_009867175.2 Adela reaumurella
CTCCCTCTTTTGTAAGAGCGTTAGATGAAATAGGCATACTTTTTGCTGAGTTGAGGCCGCCATGAAGCATCCCCTTATCAAAACATTCGTTTATCGTAGCTGCCGCTTTCCCTGTTTTAAAAAAAAAAACAAAGGAAAACGCTAAAAAAATATATATTTGGGTTTAATAAAAAAAAAAATTGCATTGCTCTATCCAGAAAAACGTTTCATATTCATAAATTTATTCGTAAAATAATTGGGTAACAAGTAGTTACGAGCAATTAATGTGAAAAACACTTTATTAGGAACACTGACTGCCTTACTAAAGAATGTATAGCAAAAATTGTATAGAAATAAATTTTCTATCCATTTTCATGTATTGCACATTTCACATGACGTAACACTGCACTTTCGTCGCCACTAATGCATGTTATTACCATTGAACACGGCGAGAAGGAACAGCAAGAGAGCGTGTTTAAAAGTAACCGTGTTCCGCGACATGTTCACTTCGCGCGACGCCGGCGATTCGACTGCGGTCTGCGAAGTGCGGTGTTCGACTGCCTAGTGATAGTGACAGGGCGGGAAAAAGTGCACGGGGCGCGGGATTCTCACGGGATACAGATTGATTGCAGTAATTTTTTTGGGCTGCGTTTTGGCGTATCCTTGTTTATCAGTGCACGCCTCATAATCGAGAGGTCGTGGATTCGCAACAGTTTTACGGATTTTAAAAACTCGGTTAAAATTATTGTGAAAAATTACAATGCACTCCTGTGAAGTGTAACACCGGAAGGAAAATATATGTACACTAACAATACGAATGTATTGCAGGGCAATATGGTTGACTGGAAGAGAGCAGAGGGCAGTAAGTCCACCTTCTGATTCTATTCTATTCTAATGTTTAGATCTTTTTACGACTGCAAATACCATTACTAAGTAGGTTACGGAATTGCAAATTTCGGAGTACACGAAATCAGGGCGCATGTATGAAGTTATTAAAGAAAACACACTGGACGTATTATGTTTGAGTGAGAAAAAACGGGTAGGATGTGACATTATGGAGCATGATGACGGTACTCTAACTGCATTCTGGTCCGGTGTAGTTACACCGGAACAAATGAAAAGGCGAGTCGAGGTGTGGGAATTGTACTGTCGATGCAGATAAAAGAGTGCGTGCGTGTAAGGATATCGATGTGTTAATCCGAGACTCATGTGGATCCAATTGAAGATAGGTCTTCACAGAGTGCTACTGGTTGCAAGATATGCTCCAGTAAACACATCTCGTCTTCAGGAAAAGTTTTGGGATTATGTAAGGGAAGTACTGAATACTTGTGAAGTTAATGAGAAAATAATAATACCTAGCTGGTGATTTTAATGGGTGGGAGTAAGATGAGCAGGATGTGAGAGCATTCCAGGTAAATATGGTGATAACAGAGTGAATGAAAGTGGGAAGCGTTGCTTGAGATCTGCATAGGAAAAGAAATCCTTGTCACTCCTTTACGTGGGAGAGACAAAATGAAAAAAAAACCTCTAATCGGTTTTATGATTGTGGATCGGAGTTTGATAAGCAATGCAGTAGATTCCAGGGTGCATAGAGGAGTTCATGTTGGAACGGATAACTCGCTAGTTGTGATTAGGGATTAGGGTGAAAAATTTGGTGTATGCCATAAATAAAATCCATCACAATTTGAGCCAGGCCCTTATGAGGCTCCCCTGATAGGTGAGCCTCATAATCATTTGAAAACGGGTTTTAAAAGAAACGATAAGTTTTATGATACTAACTACGTGATAAAATAGTAAGTACTGCAAGACTAGTGTGTGGAACAAAAAGGTACCACCACAATGTATGCAATTGCCTGTCAATTCACAATCTCATGAGGTGCGAAGCAGGACTATGTAATGTCGTAATGGCTGTTCAATCTATATATGGACAATTGTTTGTCTAGCCTGATAGAGAACGAGTCCGGATTAAGCATGGATGGTGTTTTAGTAAGATATATAATAATATAAATAATATCCTAAAGTCAAGTGATTAGTTCCACTGCGCGAATGACTATTATAATACCGTTCTGGTCCCTTCACTTATGTATGGCAGTGAATTTTGGGTATGGCAGAAGCTACATGAAAGCAGTATAAATGCAGTTGATAAATGCAAATGAAATGCGGTTATTGAGAGAATAAGTGGTGTATCTTTGAAAGATAGAGTGAAGAATAAATGTGTAAGAGAACGGTGTGGCTTGAAAGAAGATATAGAGACAAGGATAGAGAAAGGTATGCTTAGGTGGTTTGGACACATGGAGAGAAAGAATGGTGATAGAATGACCTCACAAATATATAAAGAGAATGTGGAAGGACGGATCGTACGGAGCCGCCCTGGGCGAACATATCATGAGCAAGTTCGCAGCACCCGTAACCGACGGGCACGTATAATGCGGTGCATGACAGTGGAGGAAGCAAAGGATGTATGTCAGGAACGTGTCACATGGTGCTCCATTATCTGCTTACCCCTTCGGGGAAGAAGCGTGATGGTATGTATGTATGTATGTATTATACAAAGTGTTCCACGACTGACAAATCATAACTTCGAGAGATTGTTTAGGAGGTAAAATGGAACAACTCTTTTTTACCATTTTTCGATATGTCGGCGAACACTTTCAGGTTCTCTGTTATTTCGGTATATATAGGGATGCCAACAATTTCTATTGATATATCAGTAAATGGAAGATAGAAAAGTTCTTATATATTATATTTGGCCTCTTTAACCACCTCCCGACGTAATGCTGGTAAGTTGTGGGGTTTTTAGCCGAAAAGGGCGCCTAAAATTATTTATAAACAAATCTGACGATATATTTGTTTATATTTATGCCGCAAATAGGCGTTATATTGTTCATGTTAAACGGTTTCTAAGTTGAATTATTAATCTACCCCTAGGTAATTACGAGTGTATTATGATTTCCTGGGCGCTACCCATTTAAAAAATCTGGAAAACTGTGAGCATACCAGGTTGCTAACTCACGACCTCTCGATTAACAGGCGTACACTCACAAACCAGGCTACTACGGAACCCGCGAATATTTCGTGACAAAGTAGACTCTAGTACGACTATCATGCGTATCCCGTCAGAGGTACTTAGTGTTTGGAGTAAGTACATATACAACATAATAAATTCATTATAGACAAGACAATAGTGCTGGTACTTACATAAGTACTAAAAATTTTCCCATAGGTACGCTATATTATTGCTAATTGCATAATCTAGAGAACACGCAGAGATACTAGCTTTTACCTGCGGCTTAGCCCGCATTAAAGTCCACGCGGAAGAATTCGAGGCACAAACGACATGCGAAATAAATCACTTTGTTCCGTTGATCGTTGTATCGCGTTTATCAGCGTCGTTGGCACAATGTTGCTGTATTCTGTATTCGATTACCAAAGTTAAGTAATGCTGGGCGCGGACAGGACTTGGATGGGTGACCGCTTGACCGTAGACGCTGGTCGTCGTTCGGTTTCCACGTTAAACTGTAAGTCCCTTTCCTCTCCTTATATGGTGGTAGGGTTAAACCCGGGCGGGTTGGTACCACCGCACTGAATGAAGGTTCGACATAGTTCGTGTTTTTCGTCCAGTTCAGTGTAGCCGGCTGGAATTGAGGGAAGCGCTGACGTGACACCTACCTACATAACTCACCAAGGTGTTTAGGCTGACATCGCTGGTATCAAGGAATTTGTGCAGCCTTCCGTGTCAGTCCCGAACGATTTACTTACAAATTATTATTGTGACATAACAGTGCAGAATTGATGCACCAGATAAATTAACTTTGAAAAAGAAAATAGGTAACTGTTCAGTGTGATGCCCGAAGCGGGACTCGAACCCGCCTCCTTGAATATAGTCCTCAATGCTCTAACCAACAGAGCTATCCGGACTACACGTCGCTTTACAAAATTCATCATCATATGATTAATCGTTAACGCAACTGGTAGTTCCGCTTCTGCCTGCTAGATGGCGCTACTTAACATTTTGAGCGATATCCTCGCTATGAACATGTTTGACTGCATAGTTAGAATTTACATCCAACGATTTTACCTACGACCAATTCCCTAATTTTGATTGTGGGTAAATCTCCACGACCCATATTCGTTCCTCTGATGTAACAAGAATAAACTCAAAGGCTGTCCTGAACGTAAATATTTGCGTACTCACTACAGACCACATTCAGGAATGTCCACGTCAAACTTCGCAAATTCGAAACATTCGCACAATCGCCCGGAAACGCTAACCGGAGCCTACGTTGAGCCTTCAGACTCGGGCGATATTTATGGCCGAAACAGGAAGTTAAGATCTAACTCTCACGTTCATTTGAATAAAAAATCTTGTGACCGTTTTATCGTGTTGTACCTACTCGCACGTGGAGTTCTTCTAACTTCAGTTATGGCGCCTCTAAGTGCTGGATCCTTTCTCACGCATTTAACACAAATGTCAATCGTGGTAATTAGATTTTTTAAATTAATACAACATAATATAATAATAATGCTAAAAGTTTTCTTTATTAAATATCACACACTACATACAACACGTAACAAAATTCAATTAAAAAGTAATTATCAAAACTTATTAGACATACTTACATACATACATACATATCACTCACGCTTAATCCCGACAATCGGGGTTAAGCAGAGCAATCGGTGTTGTGCTGCAAGAACTCAGGTAAATTACAGCACGCACCGACCACCACGTTTCGCAAGGTATTCGGACAAGATATCAAGCAGCATGTAAGCACGAGGGCCCACTTACTGCATGACTCGGTGGAAGTACCATGCCAAGGTGAGAGGTGGCGAGCCTGTCGCCCTTTAGCAAGGCATGTTGTCCTTATCCCCTAGTCGCCTTTTACGAAATGCATGGGAAGAGATGCATATATACATCTTTCTTTCTTTTCTTCTTTCTTTGCAGCATTTTATTCGCACCACTGCAGGGTACAGGCCTCTCTCATTTAAATGATATGAGATGATTTTTTCATACACTTCCACGGTTACCAACCGGCTTGGAAGAGGGTTTCCTCGCGATGTTTTCCTTCACCGGAGTGTCAGCTGCCATTTCAGCTTCAAATTCTAAAGTTATAAATATTGTGCTCCCAGTGGGTATCGCACCCGCACCTCCCGCTTGTGAGGCGTGCTCTTGCCCGCTCGGCTTAGCTGACACTCTTACATCTGTATATATACATACATACTATACTTTATCATTTTACCAAATTTTTGTTTTGCATTACTAATCGATGATCCATTTTAAAAATTATTGGGACAATAAAATAGTTTTAGTTAGACACTATGTATAGGTGTATAAGTTATTTAAGTTAATTTAAAAAAAAACAAGACTTTCATATATTAACGTCAGCTTGATCTTTCAGTTATATATAAGTTTAAACCAAACATTAAATTTTATTAAAGTGATCGCTAATCCCATATGGCAATGTTGAAAGGACATACGTAGGACGTATGTTGTAAGGACATTTCTCGTGGTAATCCTTTTTCTGATACGCTGAAAACGCCTGAGAGGACAGAACATTCTTTAGCAATCCACGAAAAAGTTTACATCCCTCATATTTTTAATAATTTTTCAAATATATATGTTTTTCAAACATTATCTTATTTTCATTCGTCAGAGTAAGCTTTTCAGGGTACGTTGTCTGTCAATCTGGTTTGAACTGAAGATAAAATACAAGTGTATATCTTAAAAGTGAACACCCATGCACCCGTTGAGAAGGCTTCCCGATTTGTTTACATAAATTCAAAATGTTGATCTTTGTGGGTGTTTCAACACGTTTGTGGTGCAATTTAAATCACATGACTATAGATCTTGTTAAATCTACAATAAGGGTTACAATCGCTTGGATGCGGTGTAGGGTTAAGCGACCATCAGATATGTAGGTGGTGTAAACTAGCAGTGGTCCGACCAGAACGCGTCAGTGCGGTTTGGTTATTAACATTATAGTTCCCTTTGTTCCAGAGGTAATAATGTTGAACCCTGCGGTTGTAAGAGCAGGTTGAACCTGTACCTCTGCCTACGTAGCTGTGAGAAGATTTTAGCCTGATCGTTTGAACCATAACCAACGAACACTAGGACAAAGAAGACAGCCAAAACTGATATAATGAATGCCATTGCAAATTTAAAAAATAATTCATTTATGAAATCCTACTAATGAAATGAATGCATGAAATGAGATAATGTTCTTATGGAAAAATGAGGAGGAGAAAAATTATCCAACCAATAAATGTTTCTGAGAGTCGGATTTTCATGCCTTTGAAAAATGCTAATATCGGATAGGTAACAATTGACGACTTGATGATTACGTAGAAACGCATAACTGTTCTCAAATTACATTGCATACGTGGAGATCCGTTGTCTCTGCCTACCCTACTGGGAAACAGGCGTGACGCTATGTATGTATGCTTTTTCTATGTATTCATATAATTATATATACATAGTCGAAGACTTTTTATAACATGATATAATAAGTAATTCACGCTGAAAAATAGCAACAGATTGTAGTATGCCAGTCGCAGAAGAAAGACAAAGATGGAGTAGACTGATGGAAAGCTTTTGCAGGAGAGCATAGCGAGTTGCTAATACAAAAAGAAGAAAACGAAGAAGAAGATGCAAATCCATGTTATCTTACCAGAATCCAAGATTGCCGTCTAGATTCCAATATGTCCTGCAGAGACCCAAGCCCCTGAGGCAAAAACGAGACATCGCAGCCTGACAGTTGGTGGGCGACATTCGATTTACAACTTGCGACTTCTCGTAGACTAACTTAATTAGAAGATAACATTATTACAGATACAGGTGTGAAAATGAGACTCAGCGTCTCTATGTACACAAATGAAATGAGAATGTCTCAAAAGTGGTAATATCAAGAAATTCTTTCAATTTGATATTTTTTATTTGATAATAAGCACATGCACATTATTATATTACAGTCACTGCACTAGAAATATCTGTATCGACCATTACCCATTTAAAATTAAATATTTCATTTCCAGAAATAAAAAAATAATAAATTAAAATAATAAAAGAAAGAAACCTATCTTGCAAAATCGAAATTTAAGATAGCGTAAAAAATTCATGCTGAAGTTAAGTTATCAATAAGTTGGTTCTATTGTGCATCGGTCTTCGGTCGGTCTTCTTCGAATTAGTAAGCAACTTAATTTGCGCTAAAAGATGGTAATAATTTGCGATTTTATTAATATGCAAAGAAGCAATCGCCTTTTCCTCGCGTAGCTAGGTGTCCCATAATGAGTGTCGCTTATTAAAATGCGCTCGCAATCAGTATGGAAATGCTGTAGCGGCGAATCTGGAGCTCCGGGTGGGAGAGGAATGTTATATCACAGGAAATATATTAATATATCAGTAATATGTACGCATAGACATATCTATAACACACGTTCCGCTTAATGTTTTGGTTAGTATGAGCGCCAGAGATTCCAGGGGAATTTTAGAGTTAGTTCCTAAGATCAATATTGTAAATCACCAAGTCAGTGTACGTGCGTTAGAGATATTTGTATGTAGATGTATTACTGATCACTTCTTTGACTTACTGTGTGGGTGCTGGAGAGCCTGCGCGCGCGCAGCCTCCAGTACCGAGCGGGGAGTTGCGCGCGCGCACGCATACGCACGCCCACTGCGAGCTTTACTACGCGAGAGGCGAGCTGTCGACACTTTGTAAACAAACTGACGTGAGTGATCTTAGTGACTTGGAAGCGGTGCTTTGAATTTGGAACTGCAATTTTTTTTGAGAACATACAATAAATCATACGTGACTTTTGTGAATTGTGTGGATTGAAAATCGAAAGAAAAAACGAACATTTTGTATTGATTAAAAGAGACAAGCGAGATAGGCGAAGCAGTACGGTCGTAAAACGCACGAACGCGCTAATATTTAAACAGTGTCATCGAGGGCGTAAAATCGGAAGGCGTATAGATTTTTACATAATCATCCCAGAATAGACGTTCAGTCGGACGGTTATGACGAATAAATATCTCCGGGCTGTCGTTAAATATGCAGGCGTTACGGTCTCGTTAGTGTACTGTCAACAATTTTCTTAAAGTGATTGTAAAATGTCACTCCTCGTTTTTATGTGTTCGCCTTGATAGAGTGAATAAACTTCTTGCGTTGATAGTAGCGGTAGCGGAAAACTGTCAACATGAGGCTGGCGTTGGCTCTGCTGGTACTTCTGGCGGTTTCCTATGCTTGTGGTGAGCCAAAATTTCGCGGAAGAGTGAAGAAAAGGAACACCATCCATCGGCGATATCGCGACACGCTTCCCCTCTGCCCTTTCAACACGACCGTCGTCGAGGACACGGAGTGCCTCCTGAACACAATATCGGCCTCCAAGTACATCTTCACCGGGAAAGTTCTGAATGTGAAGAAGATCGGAAAGCGGGATCTTCAAGCCGGAACGAGGAGGTACCTGTACAAGGTGTACATTCGGAGGGTGCTTAAAGGGGACTTGAATGAGTTGAGTGACAGAGTGCACTTCGATTCGAAGGATTCCAAGAGGTTCACCGGTGCGACAGTGTTCGTCGAGAGAGAAAAGGCCCACGAGAGGTGCATGCCGGCGCCTCGAGTGCGCTACTCTGCCATATTCCTGGGTGAAGAGGACAGTGCCGACTATTTCGAGGACGGCGACTACGCAGGTGACGTGCCTAAGCACGGCCTGAGACTGCTGGTAGACCCGGTGCCGCTGACATTGTACCACCTGGACAGAGTTAACGCCGCTGTCAAAGGTAGGCAGATTATTTCTTTCAGAAAGATGATGTTTGCTCTGGTATGGTATGATATTGCTATGGATGTTTGAACAGCGGTTGCTTTGCTGTCACCCATTGCCGGAAATATTGTGATATTTGATTTCGGTATAGCTAAATTAGCTTTTAAAACCTTAGGTGTTCTCTACAAATCTGAGCGGTATTTCACTGCGTACTAACGCGTTCAACTTGGTACATGTATAAGCCTCAAGTTTAGTCACTCACGGAGTACATCAGTCACTTGTGGGGCGTCTCAGTACAATCCCATCTTTGGGCTTTAGGCGCAATATAGAGCGATAGTGGGAGCCACAGAAGCAACTTCTAACCTACACACACTATTTAGAGAGATTGCCTCACTTTGTGTCTTCTACAAACTGTTATCAGGAGTTACATGTAAGTTACTTACTGTACTTACTTCTTGTGTCTTCTTCGTGCCTTACCTGCTGCTTGATATCTTGTCCGAATGCCTTGCGAAATGTGGTGTTCGATGTTGTGCTGTAATTTACCGGAGTTCTCGCAGCACAACATCGACTGCTCTGCTTACCCCAATTGACGAGGTTTCAGCGTGAGTGATATGTATGTGTATGTGTGTAAGTTATATGCGTTAATACTCTCTACAGCTTCATTCCTGCTTCTCCTTTCCACCACCGATTCACCCGCAGCCGGAGCAGTAGTCTAAAACCATTTGTCGTTGATATTTCGAAATTTTGAACCTAACGGTTTGAAAATTCGTTCCTATAAAACCCTCCAAGAAATGGAATTAACTCCCTGAAGTGGCTTTCTTCAGTTCTCCTAACGTTAGGGCATTCAAAATTAAAGTGAACAGGCATTTGTTGAGTCAGCGTACTCAAACATGCAAACTTTTCGGCTCCGTTGGTACTGAAAGCGACGCTGGAGCCAAACACCCAAAGACTACAAAAAAAAAATACGTCTGTATTATCATGCAGAATACCTGGTTTGGAATTAGGTAGAAGACCAAAGACAAAGAAAACAGGTGCTATAGATAGACGAATAAATCATGACCAAACAGGCAAGTTCGCAGCACCGCTAACCAGCGTGCATGCATAAAACGATGTATGACGTAGGAGGAAGCAAAGTATGTATGCCAGGAACGTGTCAAATTGCGCTAAATTTTTTCTGCCTAATCCTCTGGGAAAGAGGCCTGATGGTATGTATGTACATATGTATTGCTACAGATGAAGCGAATTTTGCGTGCATACAAACAAAGGTTCTTCACGCGCCTAGCGTAGCGCACCATTTTAATATGTCTATAAAGATCTGCAGAAGCTGTACACTGTAATTAATTGAAATATCAACACTGCATTAATCTTGTTTATTGCGCGCGCGACACGCGCCGTGCTACCGGCCGGTCACGGCTTTGAACTCAGTTGCCAAAGGTCGAAGGGTGCCTTTTCTGTGGCAGACTGAATATATGGATTTCGCAACTGGCAGAGATGGAAACCATTTGGGCACGTTGAAATTTGTCATTCCGGATACAGATTGAATTGAGAGCAGCTCGCTGCTACTGTGGAAACTTCATTTTCTGTTAGGAATGGCATTGTTAAGGCGCTTAGGAACGCTAAAGTTGGCTGTTCAATATACCTAGACCAGTCCAATAGTCCTTAAACCCACAGACATTTTGATTACGCAAAACGTTACCGATTCCCACGATGAAATGGCTGTATGTCAATTTCTAATGGTAAAAAAATTAATTTTCAAAGGTGCAAATGCCTTTTACTATGTAATGTGACAAGTCAAACATTAAAAAAAAAAATATTTTTTTTTATAGTAATAATTTTTTTTACCGGAAAATTCGATTAATTCGAAGTTATTAATTTTTCGAGGTTATTAAATATTTATTTTCTACTCTTTTTTTTATGAAAACTAACCGCATGGCTACATCACCTAATGTACCAGTTTTTTTTTGTACCAGTAACGCAGGCGCAGCCTAATTAGTGAACTAACTCCTTCGTTCAATAAATACAAGAAATAGCAAGAATTGGGCCATAAAATGTTTTGAGACCACAAGAATTTCAGTCGAATTTCTGAAATTTGCTCGAATTTCAACTGTTCTTAAAATTTTGTATATCCACATTCCATGATATTAGGATTATTTGTGGTTATTGAACGAAGAAGTAGAACACAAAAATAAAAAAAAACTCGAAAAATTTATGTTTAACAATTTTTGGAAATTTTTTACTTTTCCCATTTTACGGTTACGGCCATTTCGACTTTTAAGACTGTTTTTCTGACTACTGGAAATTAATATTAAAAGAAATCGTAGCGGGACTTGAACCATTTGCGTAAGTAAAATTCACACGGGCGTAAGTACTATAAGTTTTGTTGCTATTATGACAAAATAGCCCCTATCGGAGATTTGTTTGCTACGCCAGACAAATATTGTCGACCAGATTATACACATATTCGCATTAGAAATTTTAAAATTGTGTCAACAGATATACAAAATGCCGTCATTCTGCTTGGAAATTCAATTACAATATTCTTTATATTCTGAGATCAAGTCTTCGAAGTCCACACGGAAGACAAAAACGGCTGGTTTACCGTAAAGGCTGAATAGTGAATGATAAAATTCTAAAAAAAAAAAAATGTGATCGATAGAAAAAGAATTGTTTGTAATTTTGCAGACTTGTCTAGTTATTTTAAGGTAAATTTTCAAATAACCTTTTGTTTACTAAGCAATGTATGTGTGTAATTTATGTTTGTTTGCAATTATATTACAGGACGAATCAAAAAGTATACAGAATATTTTGCTGAGATTTTTTTTATTAAAAATAAAATCATGGCATTATTTTAGTATGGCAGAAATATTTTTGTTTTATTTCATTCTCCTTACAGACGCTATGAAATTAACACGTAAACACAGCAGGCTGTGGTTGGTGTTATATTTCAAGCAATTTCCCTTATTGATGGTATCGTAACCATAGCGCACCTGCCTTACAGTTTGATAGAGCACCACCCTCATAAATATATCTTTATTTTAATGGTGGATTCAGTACATGATGTTCAGCGTCTGCCTGCTTCGTACAGTCACCTTCAAAATTGCATAACTACTATAATACTGAGCATTCAAGCGAAGAATCCTCGACTACATACGAATTGTTAACGGATTTAAAAATCTTTGTTAAAATTTGTGTGAAGGAAAACACCGCGAGGAAATCTATACGAATGTACTGTAGTGTAAAAAGGTTGACTGGAATAGATTGCCTCCGGCAATACATTCACCTTCTGCTAAGCAGAAAAGTCTAAATTTATTTTATTTATTTACTAGCTGTGGCCTCGGCTCCGCCCGCGTTAAAGTCCGTTCTCTCTCAAATTTCAGCTCTCTGCTCGCCCTCTATACGAATTATCGTGATAATAAGTAGCCTATATGTGATGGTAAGAATTAAGCTTTACGTAGACATAACCCGCATCAAAATCGGTCCAGGGATTCTCGAGTTATAAACGGACAGACAGGACTGACTACTCAGGACGCAAGACGTTGCATTTTATAATAGTAGGGAAGGGATTTCATTGTTCATTTTGCCTCGCGAGACCAGGCATTTATCCTGAACATGTTGATACGCATAACGCCTTTGACTTTACGAACCTACTCGCAGAATCAACGTTTACGATGATCGTTAAACGAGACGCGATCTAGGAGGACACGCTTCTCAAATTAACATCTTTGACGTTTCCAATTTACGACCAATCATCCAGGCGTCTCTATATCGGCCTTTCTATGCCCACAACTTCATCAGCTCCTAAAAGACAAGTCTATTGTCTTCTTGTGGGTTCATTTTTCGTGAACACAAATGGCTATTGTTGATCTCGTTGTCGGCGTATTAAAAGGAGCGTTCAGGACGGACAGACAATCTCGGTTAAACGTTATACGGCGAAAAGGTCATGTCGCTCGATAATATTTCACCCTTTATGCACGCTGCTCCGACTGTGCCTCCGTTAAATTTAACTGTCCAACCGACGGGCCACCATCGCTACGCTTTCGGGGTGCTATTTCGATTAGTTTTCAAGTAAAATTATATTTCTTTTCTTCCATTGCAGCCATTTTATTCGCCCCACTGCTGGTTACAGGTCTCTCTCATTTTTCATGATATGAGAGGATTTTAGTCATATACTAGTACTTACATGATGACCAACCGGCTTGGAAGTGGGTTTCGTCACGATGTTTTCTTTTCATGACCATGTGGGACCGGTGCTTAAAAGAATGACCCCACTGCATCTCTTCCCATGCATGTCGTAAAAGGCGACTAAGGGATAAGGAAAAGATGACGTGTTTAAGGGCGGCAGGCTCGCCACCTCTCACCTTTGTAAGGTACTTCTTTTACCCATTCATGCAGTGTGTGGGTCTTCGTGCCTTACATTCCGCTTGATACCTTGTCCGAATAAATTGCGAAATTTGGTGGTCGGTGTTGTGCTGTAATTTATCGGAGTTCTTGCAGCACAACACCGATTGCTCTGCTTACCTCGTTTGCCGGGATTCAGCTTGAGTGATATGTATGTATGTTTTCTTTTCACGAGTGTCAGCAGGCATTTCAGCACAAATTCTAAATCTAAAATTATAAATATTTTGCTCCTAGTAGGGATCGAACCCACACCTCCCTCCTGAGATTCGTGCTCTTGCCCGATCGGCTAATGTGACACTCAAATTATATTTATTATTTTAAAATTATGTCAGATCATATAAATATTGAAATCAAATAACGATAAACGTCCGAACCGTGACGTTTTGTTTTATTTGTTTTCCGTATTTTTCTGATCAAGCAAGCGACTTGCATGCTAAGCAAGGAAAATCAACTAAATAAAATTATAATAAACATATTGTTTTACATGCAAAATTATTTGATAACGAAGAAATAAATCATTGAGTGTCAGATTGACCGAGCGGGCAAGCGCACGCCTCTCAAGCGGGTGGCGCGGTTTGGTACCCACTGGGAGCACAATATTTACATTAGAATTTGTGCTAAAATGGCTGCTGACACTCCGCTGAAGGAATACATCGTGAGGAAACCCACTTCTAAGCCGGCTGGTCACCGTGGAAGTGTATGACTAAAATCCTCTCATATCATTTAAATGAGAGAGGTCTGTACCCAGCAGTGGGGCGAATAAAATGGCTGCAAAAGAAGAAGAGAAGAATATCACTTTTTAAACTATTACCGAAGGATGTTGAACTTAATTCACTATTTGAATTTGGCTCACCTCGGTTGTTAAAGGCATATTGCATTTTATAATAGCAGGGAAGGGATTTATAGTAGTAGTGGCACAATATGCCTTTAACAACCGAGGTGAGCCAAATTAAAAATAGTGAATTAAGAAGAGAAGAAATCATTATATTCTATTTAGAGATTCGAAAAGTACTAGGTGATGAGCCCGGGTAATGTTCGCTGAGTGCCGCCGCGATCCGCATCGAATTTCATTAAATTTTATCTCCAAGCATTCGCCTTTTTATTCAGAGTATTTAATCATCGGAATACCTGTCGAGCTGAAAGCGCCATTGAAAAATGTTGCAGCCCAAATTCAACAATTTTCACGTTCATTTAACAAGGAAAATGCACGGCTAATAAAACGTACAGTTTCCCCTTTATTGACGGTAGTTACATGCTAATTGATTTCGTTTATTGGAAAAATGTACAATCTCGCATTGAAAATTTCGGATAAAAAAATTATAAAAATGAACGATGAAAATTAACTTTTCTGGATAAATAAAAAATCGTATGTTTCGGGAATTAATTAACTATAGCGTCGCATGTGCCCATCACAAAGATGTCCCAGCATCCGCTAATAGGAGTATATGGTTTTACAATGATTGTCTTAAAGTACCGTGTAGGGCTGGTGTACCAAGTGTGCTGGGGCTGGTACTTAAAAGAATGATCCCAATGCATCTCTTCCCATGCATGTCGTAAAAGGCGACTAAGGGATAAGGATAAGTCA
>WYDE02230510.1:0-14715 GCA_009867175.2 Adela reaumurella
TGCGTTAACGCATACGATTGGCTGAAATCTCTTCACTCACTCGAGTGATATTACGCCGGTAGTAGGCCTGGTCATTTACGTTGTCGTTCGCGTCTGTGTCTTCCATGATTTATTAAGCTGTAACCAGCACGAGGACAAACAAGAGACAGTGTCGAGTCCTTTCTTTTTGATGAAGATAAATCGACACTTGAATGATTTGATTATTGCCAGTGCCGTGCGAAGGCAAAACTGCGACCGGGGCAAAGCCCCGTGTGGCGCCCCTACCCTACCAGAGAGGTATGTTCAATCACAGACGTAACTGGAAGATGGTTCTGTACCGTATCGGATATATGTACATGTATATGCTTCTATATAACAATTTTTTTTTGTTTTTTTTAAATTTTACAACGTAGAATTTTTCATCAAAGTGTAAACCAAACGTAAAGTGTAAACAAAGCAGTTTTAAACCAAAAATTGGGTTGGTACACATGTATTAAATCATCCAACAGCGTCTACTTGCAATGATTATTGAATATTCGGGAGAAGTAAGCCAAAATCATAAGCGCGGTGCCTTTGAAAGGAAGCAAATCATTGTAATGCAATTATATAATTGGGCGAGCGAAACGAACCCACAAATTTTTATAACCTTTTTGGGAGAAGTACCAAGATCATCAGCGCGGTGCCTTTGAAAGGGAGCAAATCATTGTAATGCAATCATATAATTGGGAGAGCGAAGCGATGCCGCAAATTTTTATGAAATATTTGACAAAAGTAAGCCAAATCATAAGCATGGTGCATGTGAAAGAAAGCAAATTACGGTAATTCAACTATAAATTTGGGCGCGCGAAGCGAGCCCGCAAATGTTTATGGAATATTTCGGAGAAGTAAGCCGAACTGCGATTGTCCCTCCCTACCTACCTGCCTACGCGGTACACCTCTGCTTAAGAGAGTGCATGCATTTGTTTATTATGCAGTGAGATATATGCGGCTATCGCTGGGTCAGTAGGTGCACCGGCACCGGGTGTTTACAATCTGCGCCCACTCCACGTGCAGCGGTGACATTTGCAGACCTCCTCTCTCACAATAACATCCATCGTAAATAACTGATAACGGAGGAGTTCTCTCCGCA
Organism: Adela reaumurella; assembly: GCA_009867175.2. Lineage (NCBI taxonomy): Eukaryota > Metazoa > Arthropoda > Insecta > Lepidoptera > Adelidae > Adela > Adela reaumurella. The sequence goes on from WYDE02230510.1 coordinate 1,109, forward strand.
ATTTGCGCGTAACCATGTCGGCAGCGGGGAGTAATGAGGTCACCGTGCGGGCGGTCCCTCCTCGCGCTCGCCTCGTCTCGTGCATAATGTATGCATTGTTTGGACTGCATCGGGGGACCGCGTTCTAGGACGCATAAGAACGAACTCGCTGCGTCCGCTTTTGGCATTTCGAGAGATCGTATCTCCGTTTGGCATGGAATAGGGAAGGGGTTTTTCTAGGTCGAGGTGTGGTGTCGGTTCATGACAGTAACGTCTACCCAGCGTTTTTTCTTGCAGCTTTGATAAAGGTCGACGCTCAGTCGGTCTAAAAATATGTATACCTCAAGAGTCGAGTAGAGTGCTGAGAACATACTTTCAGAACATATTTCCATAAAATGGTTGGAAATGGTCTGCCGAGGCAAATTCGGCTAAGAAGATGTAACGGTGAAGAAAAACACTCTGAGGAATACGTATAACAACAATAACACTATCGCACGACTGTGTAGTGTATAAACTTTGACTGCAAGAAATGACCTCCGGTAACGAGCCCGCCTTCTTTCTGCTAAGCAGTAAAATCTATATTTATTTAGCCTCATTCAATAAATTCAGTACAGCAGTAATATCTTCGGTAATTTCAACACAGTTATCGAAATATCGGAGGCAGAACAGCCTAAAGTATATTTTTATCCAAGACGGACTAAAGTGACGTTTACAGCGTTGCCACTTTCACACAAATGTTAATTAGTTATGTAGGTGTTGTTGAGAATATTATCGATTATTCCATTCATTAGATTCATCGATAATATTTTTCATTATAAAATTGCATCATATCGATCATTCAATCGATTAATCGATAATATTTTTGTCTACTGCATCACTATAATTTAAAGGTGGCCACGCTGTAATGTCAGTGAAACGTCATTTTAGTTCATCTTGGAAAAAAATAGACTGTAAGTTATTGCCGGATGGTGTTTGAGGAGGACGCGACGCACCGTGCATTCCATTTTCAAGGCGAGTGCCCAGGACGTCGACCCACACGCGCGCCATCATCGACTGAAAGCTGCGGAGAGTAGCTGTAAGCAATTATGTTCTTTATTTCATTACATACCAGTTTTTTGCCCGCGGCTTCGCCCGCTGTAAATCACCCTTCCCTGCCACACCTCGAACCCAGCCCATAACGCCATCTATTACTACCATTCGACACTAAATTCTGTTCACACTGTACTTTGTAATTGATACAGCTCAGCCCTAAGGTTATATTTATCGTGATGTTATATAGCCTAGTGAGCCTTAAGAACTACTCTTTATAATAGTACAAATTACATAAAAATCGGTTCAGTGGTTCCGGAGTGTACCTCAAACATACATACATCATACAGACAGACGTTCCCTTATGTAAATTAGCTGTGCCCGCGACTCCGTTTGCGTAAGCTCGATTTCTACAAAGTATTGTTTAATGGGCTTTCATGCAGATACATTTTAGCACATTGCCTGAGCCTAAATAGCCGTAACCGTAAATGATATTGATTTTTTATTACGGGGAGCCAAAAATATGAATCCTGTACTACTTTTACTACTTCTATATCGTGAAGTTTTTACGTAGAGAATTTACTTTTCGAGAAATTTAAGGAAAACTGGATAAAAGTAACAAAACGCGCGACCGCCGCGCACGATAGCCCTGTTTTTATTGGTCAGTGAGCGCGACATGGTGGCATTTGGTGGCTAGGTGCCGACGGGCCTTTAAACTAAAGTATCTTACTCCACGAGCATCCCTTACAAACTTATTATTAGTATTGATATTGATATGATAGTGTCGACAGTAACCTGAACTGAATAGGCCACGCTAACTTGCTTATATATAAGCCTGCGTCGACGCATTTCCCTGACGCAGGCCACGCCACGCGCTATGAGAAGACGTCACTGTGCTATTAGTGAGTCTCGGGCCTTGAGAATGCGCGCGGGTGTCCACGAGGAGGCGGTTCAGCTTCAGAGCTCTGCCTGCCGGCGGCGGCCGGTAGCGGCGGCGGCGGCGCGCGTGTCACCCATCCGACGACAACAGTGTTATCTCAACGAGGAAGGTGACGTCACGTCGATAGAGATCATCGCGCCACTTGGCAACACCGGCTCACGCACATCCGCGCAAATTTATTTGCATAAACAAGAGCAGACCTTCGCGACGCTGACGACGCGAACTGTCGGACATTATGCTCAGGGTTGCCAGTTGACAACCCTGAACAACAATTATTTATTTCGAAGCAAATCGTCAAGCAAGACAGTGAAAGTCAAATCACCAGGGACCGTCCTTGGCATTGGCAGGTATAGGGGCGCCAGGATGTTTTGCCTTTGCCCCGGGCGTAGATATTCCTTCGCACGGCGCTCTGTACAAGCCCAGGTTACAGTAGTCCTTACAACTGTCGTGTGGTGTAGCCCACCAAAGCGCTTACGACAGGGAAGTGTTGTTATATCCAAGTTCTTCATTATATGGACGGTGTCCATACGAGAAACTTGTACAAAATCCGATTGAATTTTATTTAAACCTTTTCTACATACAAGGACTCTTACCTATTTATATTAGACGCATGCGAGACATAAGAGGCGTGTTGGTGTGTTATTTATTTCCATTTAATACCAAACACCCCTCACACCCCTCTCCTTACATGGTGGCAGTCTTCATACATTGTTTAAAAAAGTTGTTATTTTGAGAAAACTTCGAAAATGAGCATTTGTATTTTACGATTGCCTTTAATCTGATGTAAGTACGAACACTATATAATGATTATAAAAGCAGCAATGGAGTCTCAACGAAATAGTTAGTGCATAATTGCGAATTATTTTTTAATATGTTTTAAGCATCTTTTATCAAATGTTTCCAAATGAGTATGAGGTAAATATAATGAACTTGTTGTGGTAATTTTCTTATATTTTATTTCTTGAATTCGTTGAATAAAACGCTCTCCCGAAATTTAATAAAAATTTAAAAAAAATTTTGATGGCGGGGAAAGGGGCTACCGGGATGGCCTTAACCACGTTTCTTGTCTGTTTGTTAATTTGTCTGTCGGTATAATTTTGCAAATTTTAAACTAACTTCTCAATGAGCTACAGTACAGACCAACAAACACAGGCAGACCATATTAGTACATTTTGTGCTTCCAAATTATAGGTATGTACGAAAAAGCTAAAATGACAGATCCATTCCAGATTACCTGTCGCCCTTACGCCCAGGGAATTTTACTTACGCAAAAGGTTATCGATAGATACCCACTATGAAATTCTTATATATAAATTTTTAGTGAACAGAAAAAAAAAATTTAAAAGTCGCTAATGGCCGTAATTAGATATAATGTTACAAGTCTAAAATTAAAAAAAAATATTGTTAAAAAATAATTTTTGGATCTACAATTTATTTTACTTTATTTTAACTCCTTCGTTCAATAAACACAAATAATAATAGGTCTTTACCTATGAAATTGGAGATTTTTAAAACTAGCATTTTCAGAATTAATTATTTGTGGATTGGCACGCAATCTGAAATTCAAATAAATTTTATTCGAAAGGCATGATATTGTGATTTCAAATCCAGTAATTTGTTTTTTAGATATTGTTTTGTTTTTGTGAAATTGTGGTAGTTTTTGGCGCCATGGATAAACTGAAAATTTTTACAATTTTTTAACATGTGTTCCTACGTGGAAATACCGCTGCGCAAACAATACGAAACATTAACGAAGTGTACGGGCCTAACACTGCTTGCATAAACACGGGTGCAATCGTGCAAATCGTAAATTTTTAGTTGAAGAATCCAGTATCCAACAATTTACTCGATCTCCCATGTACAGGTGTAGGTATATCTTTGAGTAAAGGTGCGAGGAGTTCATAAGGAATTGGTTAGAATTCCATGTAATATTTCTACATGACCGCATCGGTGAAAGCTGATGATCAGTTTCACACTGCGACCAGCTGTGATATTGGTGTGTTCCTGTTATGTATTCAGAATATTGTTTTAAATATTGGTCAAATAACTAGAGCCTTGGAACCAGGCGCGCAACCTCTACCAGTTATTTCGTGCAGTATACTCGCAGACTATATTCAGATCCACGCAAAATATAAAATACACAGCATACACAATAATCTAACTAAACATACACACCATATACCAAGGTTGCCCAAATTTTTAAGAAATATTTGGGAGAAGTAACCAAAGCGTGCATTTTGAAAGTTGCCAAAGCGGGCCATTTATAATTTGTTGGCGGGACAGTTCGTGGCCCGCGGGCCTGGGGTTGGGCAGCCTTGCCATATACTATACACACTTAGATATATATACATAGGTAGTTACACACACAAACACAACTTCTGCAGAGTTCTGTCATTTGGCTTACAATGTTTTTTTTTATATATATACATAGCATTATGCTAACAATGGCTTCTTCAATGTATTTCTTCCGCATCTGTTTCATATATGATGGATGATGGATTAGCACACTAACAAGTTTTAGGTCATCCACCGCACTGCTTTCAGCTATCTAAACATGGGAAAAGTTAGACGGCATGAAGTGAGCGGAAGGGGGAGAGGGGGAGTCTAAACAATGCTGTAAACATAAGTACATAGGTCCATACATCTCCAGGGCTCTAAGTATTTTGACCTACTTCTCACACTCACCTAATAAAGAAAGCTGCGCTTTCTTATCAATGATGACAGTTACTCCATCTTGCTTAACTTCTTCATCGAGTTTGTCCTTTTTAGTGGCGTAGTCTAAAGTGTAGGACATACCGTTGCACCCTCGCTTTGTTACTCCAATTTTAAGTCCTATGTAGGCCTTGTTATCCTCTTTTTGCATAATTTCTTTAATTTTGTTGACCGCTGACGGTGTTAGCACAAGCGCAGCCCTGAATGGCAACAGACGCTTCGAGACAGCACGGACGGTTGCACTTGCTACCACTTTGGTAGCCATTCCGACGTAGAAATTTACCTGCAATTTCTCGGAGAATTTGATATTTTTCTTATAAATTTATCACTAACATAAACAGGTGTAATATAAGAGTGTATTACATTAAAAGTGTCTTATAAACCTCTTCCACGCCATGCGCACGTGCGTACATACATTATGTTACAAGGCTGTCGCCAAATCCATAGACCTGTATGGGTGGATCAACTTTTTCTTGTTTTTTAGTATATTTTTGAAAACATGATTAGATCTTCACAAAATCACTTATTTTATTAGTTACAACAATTATTAGATAAGTGATCAATCAATAAAAAAGAGCTGCATACAGAATTTAAGTTACATGTGTTAAAAATATTGGTTACCAGTGGACAAACCCTATTATCCATACAAAAACTGTGAACAAAGTGGGTTACCCCTAAAATTGTGTTAGTTTTTAATTTAAAATAGTTCTCAAGGTTTTTATGTATTGCCTATAAAGCAAAGAATTGTGATATCATCTGTTCCACATGCATCACCTACTCCACATGAGACATCATTATTGACTCCACCTGTTACGCCACCAGCTGCACCTGTAACATTGCTTGCTGTCGCTGATGAACTGCCACTGCGTCGCAGCATCCGCCTTCGAAAACCGCCACAACAACGCCTGATCGAGACAGAAGAAAAACAACAGAAGAAGTCATCAAGGCAACCGAGCCTACCACAGACAATATATAGATAATATAGATTCGATTATTTTCAATCATCCATAGATTAGAATATTATGTAACACTTGTATTAACCCTTAGGCTCCCATATGAGAAGTGCGTCCCTCTAATACGCTCCAGCCCTCGGCTCCCATATGGGACGCGCGTCCCTCTGCACTGAGTTCATTTGCACGCGGGGGCATGTTCACACTTTTTGCTGTCTAGCTCTTTCAATTCACATTTTTCAATCATCTAGTGACAGATCAGATCACTATCTTATGAAATTACCTTTCCACTGAGTAAAAACTTGTCTATGCTAAAGTGTGACACGGGCCTGGGTGAATTTTTAATCTTTGTGTTTTTTTCGCCGCGTCATCGTCCGCGTCACGCAACTTCGGATTTCTCCAATTTCTGTAAAGAAAACATATTATATATGTATTATTAACTGTATTATTTCAAAAAGTACATTTATTTTCAAGTATAATTATAAGTAATATTGAGCATTTGAGGAAAAAAAAATTATTGAATTTTTGAAGTTTTTTTTTTCCTACTTTTTCTGCTGAGTTTTAATCCTTGTGCCGTGGACTTTTTGACATTTATTTGTACATAATTTTATCTTCTTTTCGGAGCAAAATATTTTACTGATGTAACTTGATTGGTTTACGAGATATTTGAGTATATGTCATGGCCGGCGCTCAAGGCCGCGATGCGCGAAAAAGTCTGGGACTCAAAGGCTGGAGCACTATTTTCAAGGCGGGGATTCAACGGGTTAATTATGGAATAATGGGACCAATCAGTGGATTTGATTTGACCAAACCAGCACGATAGCTGTAGAAAAACAATAGGTGCCACGGTTGGTTCGGGAATCCATTGAAATATCCAGTCATGCCAATTTCAAGAGAGAAAACAGCATGATACTCTCATCGTCGTAGACTCCTCTACTGGCGCAGCATGGCTCGGATGGCAACCAGAGTCAAGTTCAGGCTGCCATAGACACGAGTGAGCTATGTGTGCACCAACCTTTACCAGCAAGAGACTACCTACCCGCAAGAGAACCTACCCGCATTGGCCCAATTACCACCTTATAATTTATATCAACAACGACCGACAGTTGACATCTGACTTGACGAAGTGCCGGGTGTCCTCCAGGTCGTCGCAGCCCACGTAGTCCTGAGGATATCTCCAGAGTGGAGACGAAACGTCAACAATAGTAAGTCGCTCTCTTATACCGCGTCACCGAAAACATTAACATAATGCGTAACAGCGGTAAAAACCTATACAATCATCAATGTTTTTAGGTTTTCGCGGTCCATTTTAACACTTAAGTTATTAAATAACTTAACTATACAATCATACTTATAATAATTAATTTTCAACTAAGTAGTACTTAAATGTAATTAACCAATTTTTTAAAACTATGCTCTGCGGCCAGTTTTTACGTTACAAGAAAAAGTTGATTCACCCATTACTTATTATTCAACTAAATGGTTGCTAGACGCCTAAGGTCTTCCCTCCACCCTCCGGCCATGTGCCCGCACCAGCTCAAGACAGGAACCACTTTTAACTTTTTAAAATGCTGGTTGGTTAGAATCTAAAACGCGACATTTGACAGCGATCGTTGCGATTAAAAAGCTAAGGACAACATCGGCGGCAGCGGAGTGTCTACATCACACCTAATCTAGATAGAGTGACAGAATCCTTTATCAGTCAGTAAGTCAGGTGTGCAATAAAATTTTACTTATTTATTTATTATACACCGTGTTAAGTAAATGGGTACTACTGCCCAAAAGGAAGTGATCTTGCACATGAAACTGAACAACTTTTGTTCTACGACTTTTGCAATTGAGCAAAATAATGTATTTTTCTCCATACAATTTTTTAAATACTTTCAAATATACGGAGAAATAAAACAAAATCACATCAAAAAAAAATATTTTTATCAAAAGCTGCTCAGTATCACATACTGAATCACCCCCTTCAAAAAAGTCTAACCGACAGCATAACACCGTGTATATTCAACAGCCAAAACTCAATATGTGAATTTGGAAGGAAGGGTCGAACGGGGTCGCGTACGTACAATGACCAAATACAGAACTATTACGGAAAGGGCAACTTTGCAGTACATTGTAACCGACGAGCATGTATAGCGGTGTATGACAGTGGTTGAAGCAAAGGATGTATGTCGGGAACGTGTCACATGGCGCTCAATTGTCTCAGCCTGTCACTGCGGGGAAAACGTGTGATGGTATGTATGCAAGTATGTACGAAACTCACTTCTTACATGCTGCTGCGGAGATGCGGCTGGCAAAAGGTTCAATAAAATAGTGTATTTTTGGACTGGAATTGAAATGAGCTACATACAAGTATGTTTTTCTTTTCTGTTTCAAGGTCAGGCATTCGTAATAATTCAAAAGACCAATATGTTTCTTATTAGGCGGATGTCACGAAAACAAAGGGTCACCTTGCGCCTAAATAGGTGCCAAGTAAGTACATGCAACGCAATATAGTTACCTATACCTTTATTCCCTAAAATTTGTTAGAAAAGAAACAAAAACCACAAACAGTTACCAAACATTGATCCTATTGAAATAATTTCACTCACTAACCTACAAATTTGCGGAAAATTTTGGTGTTAATAATAACAATAATACTGAGTTTTCTCTTTGACTGAGTTCAGATTTATTTTTATTTTTCTATTTTGTCATTTCCTATCCTTCGTGTATTCCACCGCAGTCACCGCAGATTATTTATACCTACTCGAATCCAGAATTACGAAGGGAGGGTCGACCGATGGACAAAATAATTTGACAAGTAGAATGTTGCTAGCTGCGACAAAATGTAATTATATGAAATTGGCGTTTTATATGGAAAAAGTAAAACGAAAAGAAAAAATTGTATTTAATCAATCAAAGTAATTACCATTGTTATCTATGCATTTTCGCCATTTTATAGGTAGCTCATTGATTCCTTTGCTGAAAAAATTGTGGGAGCAGAGTCAATAAAATCTTTGAAGCCGGTTTTGACTGCCTCGTCGGACTGTAATTTCGGCCATTACGGGGTATCCTCGTGTTTTCGGTCCGCGATTGTTCTAGAAAACTGTTTTTGTTGTGTGTATTGTGTTTGTACTGTGTTATCCTTCGTGTTGAACTAACAGGAGCGTAGCGTACCTACTCATGTACTAATGTTCGAAAAACCACCGGATGACGACGACCCCGGAGGCGGCAGTCCGCCTTCCGGGGTCGTCGGGGTCGTCATTGGTCCTTGCCAAATCATTTCTCAAGTCCCGTAGTACCACCAACCTTAATGATCATGAATATACCCAGGATGAAAATATTTTTTTTTAAAGAACCAAATGCCAATCACTTTGTGACAGTCCCGACCGATAACAATTTCTCCCTACTCCAAAACGATAACATGCTTTCGGATCCCCAATCCGAACCTCTCCATTCCTCTTGGTCAGTCATACCAATCTCCACCCTCCTCACAAATAACATCCACTCTCCAATCAGCTCCGTCTTTCACAACACTAGACCTTACAATGAAATGGACAAAGGTCCATTTCTGGTTCACTTCCAGAAAATTTCTAATGACCCTGCTGCAGGCACTACAATCAATCCTATCAACTTTGGAATGCTCGTCAGGAAATTTTTCTTTGGAAAGGTTAAGGATGATGGAATCAAAAGAACTGGTAGAAACCGACTTAGTGTAGAATTCAGAAATCATAGCGATGCCAACCAATTCCTTAAATGTAATTTCCTTGAGGAAAAAAGCTTCAAGGCCTTTATCCCAACTTCAAACATTTTCTAGATGGGAATTGTAAGAGATACCCCTCGTGATATGCCAGAAGAATTCCTGGCTGAAATTAGGGTTCCAGAGGGTTACGGTCCAGTCACTAAAATGCGTAGACTCAACTCAAAAGTAAGAACTGACAGGATTATAACATTGAAGCCATCTGAAACAGTCGTACTCACATTTGACGGACAAAGGTTCACCCAATGGATTTTTGTAGTTAATACTTCAATCTACGACTGTCGAACTTTATAAATTCCCCACGACTCAATGTTATAAATGCTGCCGGTTTGGACACACCCAAACTCAGTGCAAGTCTAACCCTAGGTGCTCCAAATGTGGTGAGGCCCACATTGGAGCATCTTGCTCCGTGGACGAGTCCACTTCATTCTGCATATCATGCTCTGGTAACCACTTTGCTACCAGCAGAAACTATTATGAATATACTAGGCAAGTTGCAATAAAAACTAAAATAGCCGAAGACTCATTGTTCTACATAGAGGCTGCAAAGATTATCCCTTCCTCTAGACGTGGCTACGACAATGCGGCGGCCAAGCCAGTCTTCATTCAACCATCGCGTAATACTGCCAACCCATCCTACCCAAAAGTAAATCGTCAGCCTCCAAGTACCTCTTATAGGAAGACCATCACTCTGAAACCACGCTCACACACTTCATTGCAACCTGGATACAATAGGATCGAGCACAATTCTATCGTAAATCAATTTGCCCATTCTACGCCTAATGGATGTGCATACCCACAGGACAAATATGTTCAATATGGAGCAACTTATCTCTCTTATTTCTACCACTGTACACCTTGTCATGTCCAATGTTCTACCGTCCAACGTTGCCCAAAATTTGCCAAACATCTCCACAATAATAGAAAATGTTTTGCCCAACCATAATCCAATAGAATTGCAGGAGCATAGTCGGTAAAAAACATGAACTCTTATATCTAATTAATAAAAATAATCCCATTGTGTTTGCCATCTCTGAGACGTGGCTGAGTCCGGATTCCACTTTCAGAGTTTCGGGCTAAGCCACGCTCAGAGACGGCAGACCGGGATGGATGGAGAGGCTCCGCCCTTCTCATCCACAAATCTTTCCCCTTCTCCCCGATCAACCTGCCTCCTCACAGCAATTCCTTGAGTGCTGAGAGGATCCATGGGATCACCTATTAATCCGTTTATTTCCCAAAACCAAATAATGATTCCTACAGACACCTAAAAAATTTAGTCGAAGCCCTCCCAAAACCATACCTAAAAGTACTTTATTATTTTTTATAGTACTAGGTGATTTTAATTGTAAATATCAACTATGGGGTGCAGACTCTTCTGATTCATTCGTTTCCAAAATTGTTGACCTAATGGACGACCTTAATCTCTGTTTCCTCAATCCCCCACTCGACGTGTCTCACCGTTCCAAAATATCAGCTTTGTGAACCTAACAATATCTACTCGAGACCTAGCATCTCTGCACGCTTGGAGAACATTAGATTCTAGTCACGTTAGTGACCACTACCCAATCCTCATTTCATTTCCTCATAAAATTTTGGGTATCCCAAAAAGAAATCCTCTACTGAAATTCCGCTTAGATCTTCTTCCTCTTCATTATAAATAATGTTATCTTTAGAAAAAGCTTAGAAGTACAGTGCAATTTAGTACATACACTGCTATATTAACATCTTCTGCCCACAACTCCTTATTCATTTGCTTTGCAATGAGCATTCTACGAGCTGCCTCTATTATAGTACGGGTTTCCCACACCACTTTTCCATTCTATTCTGCCGTATAATGAACTGTTTTTTTAAGTTTTACTCCAGACTCCTTTAAACATTTCGCCTCATTTTTGGCAATGTATTTTCCATTATCTGATGAAAAATGTTCATCAGATCATGTCTTGAATAAAAAGGTTTTATCGGATTGTTACCTTGAACACACGACACGCTGTACACTCTCGATTGTCAACTTCGTGTTTTATTTGCTTCTCTTTTAATAATTATTCACATATATAAATATTATTAACAGTCTCGTAATGTTGATGAGCCAGTCTTTCGTGCCAAACAAACAGGCTCTCACTCGTCCCACATTAGATACTTCTACTTCGATTATCTTGACTTCAAAGTCCATTATAAACATTTTACCTTTAGCCAACAAATGATTTTGCCATTGCGTTCAATTTTAAATATGGTTATACTCATGGTGATGTTATAATCTTTTCCTAAAGTAGTATTGCTGAAAACAGATTACATTTTAAGTCAGACACGTACATAACATTTTCTAACGACTTTTCTACCCATTCGTTGCCGTTGAGCGCTCGTATATTCACACGACCAATACAGATGCTTGAGATTGCATTGCCATCACCTAACACTAGGTACCGTTTTAACACTCTCCATGCATCTATAGTCTCGTAAACAATCTCTTAGGCCTTGTTCAGAGTGCGGGCCTAGCGCGGTAGCGACAGCGGGCGCGAAATATCAAACATATGAAACCGCCGCTCGTGTTCACAGTGCCGAGGCCTGTGGCGGGCGCGACAAGCGGGTGACCTAGCCTAGCGCGGGCGCGGAGAGCGCGCGACAAATTCAAACGTTCCTATCCGCTTGTTGCGTTCACACCTACAGGCCTAGCGCGCGAGCGGCGAACACGTGACAAGCGGGGGGAACAAACCAGTTCTGTCTTGTCGCTCGGCGATTGAGCGTCTATGAACGAAACACATTTAATAATGTCGATCAATACAGACGATTTTATACGTGCTGTTCAATCATATGGAATAAATGATTTGAAAATTTATTTGAAATCTAAAACTGTAATGTTTCCCACTAATGTACCAGATGTAAAAAATTATTGCTGCCTACTACTCATATATTATCTTCTGTAGGCGGCAATGGAAATAGTGTAAATAGTTTGTACCTACATTTAATATACATCTACCTTTATTTATTAAATTATTATTTAGTTTTGGTACAAATGATGTTAAAAATATTGTGTTAAGAAAATAAATTTCATTTCAATATGGCAAAGCAAACATCCTCATAATTTAATTCGGATCATAATTAGGAAATTGTGTAGTGAAATAAAATAGATGCCACTTTACTCAGGATGTAGTGAAACGTATATAATGTCATCCGCGTAACTATACTGGAAGAATATTGATTGCAGTGTATAGCCTCAATTCGTCGTATAAAGTGAAAAATTCACCATAAATTGCTCTAGTTTAATTTAATTCGTGGACACTATCTCGTGTGTTTAACACCTTCAATCCTAGTAACGGACTGTCCAATAACAATAAATCCTCGTCCATGGTGCGCAACTCAGCGCAACCCCTGACAAACGCCTGTACGCTGCAAGAACGCGCGACGCACTGTGAACACGCAATCGCGCTGGCCACCGCGCCCGCTTCCGCGCCCGTAGCCGCCTCTTCACTATGAACAACGGCTTATGCTATTATGTCAAATTTCGGATGATAATTTTGATAGCTCGCAGTAGGGATGGGGTAATGTATAACCGTCAATGAATCGTATTCGATTTACGATATTATTCTCATAGAACTTGGAATCGCCAGTTACATCACTACGATAAGTGGGCGGTCGGTACCCATCAATGAAGTACGACATTATATGCAGCACATTGAACGGGAAAAAAATACCGCCCTTCATAGGCGCGATCTGTCAAAATTATCATCCTAAATTTGACAAGGTATAATGTGGCTGGATCGAATCTCGGACTGGTTCATTTTTTCCTTTTTTTTTAAATTTTAAAATCTTATATCTTTGGGAACGAGGCGGCCCAATTCTAGATGAAATGACAGAGTGTCTTATCTTCTCTAGGAGAATAATAATATATCTATGGGCGGTCTGTCTCTCTTCGCTTGAAAAATATTTATAAAGTTTTTTAGGAAATACATCTGTGCAGACTAAAGCGCAGCGAAAATTTATTCCTAACGCTGCAATGGAGAAAACAGGGGCTACACCACTCGTTGCAGTATTACAATTGTTGAGAAAATACAACCTCAAAGTGAGTTATTTGTTAATTTCTCCCCTCGGTATACCCCTCCTTTCCAGTTGATTGTTGACCAACAAATTACATGTTTTTTTTTATAGACAACTAGCATGGGTGGCTGAGCCCGAAACTGCAAAAGAAGATCGGACACAGCCAATGACACCACTCCTCACGAAACCACGCTCAGCGAGGTGCCATGCCAGCTATAAG
>WYDE02230620.1:0-14713 GCA_009867175.2 Adela reaumurella
CCTCTCATATCATGTAAATGAGAGAGGCCTGTACCCAGCAGTGGGGCGAATAAAATGGCTGCAAAGGAAGGAAGGAACGAAATAGACCTTAAAAACGACGCACTAACACCATTATGTGTTTACGTGTGAGTACGTACTCGTATGTAGTAATTGTAAGATCTAAACGATATTTTGCACACAGCATCTCCTAAGAATCAGGGGCTCATAATCTTTGTTGCATAGAGATAGTTTATGGGCTTAAGAGTGGCTTAGGCTACGTTTTTGCCCGACACATCTTCAGCGAGGACTTTAATGCAGGCGAAGTATCTGGTACAAGCTAGTAAATTATAAAGGTACACTAGGTATATTGGTGGATTGGGACAAGATATTTTGGTACAACGTATCCGTACAATCGCCATACTATTCATGTCCATTTACTAGACTAGGCGCACACGACTTTATGGTAAACCGTTTTCTAATGTCCCGTCGTTTAGGTCCCACCAATCAGAATGAAGTGCGAATGACACAAAAATATAGGTTAGGTTCAGGTTAGAACATAGATGTCCCAAATAATAGTACGCCGACTTTATCAGAGTTTAATTTTATTGTGATAGATAATAGCGGTTCGGATCAATATTATCGATTGCCCATCAAATCTCTGACGAATCCTCCATCGGAATGACCGAACACGAGAAACTGGAAGCTTAATATGATGCCATGATGACGTCTAACGGGGAGAGTACCGGATGCGCCCGAGAAGTTGCCATATGCTCTGCAGACGAAGACCCTTTTAGTCCTGATGCCTGTGAACTTTTTCATTACGAAAAATTTACCGATTTCAATATGTTTCACTCTAGTAGTCACAAAAAAACAAGTATTGAACATCGGTACACTGGCCGTAAACACATGTAATGATAGTAATTTTTTTTTAAAGTACAAGCGATGAAACTACATTTTTTCTCTATTAGGTTTAATTACGTTTATGCTCTTCTCCTTTGTCTAATACACAAGTAAGACGTGGAATGTGACCATTTTTATTTTTTGACACGGTTTTCAGACTAGTAGAATTTCGGCTGAATTTCTGAAATGTGCTCGAATTGCAACTGGTCTTAGTGTGTTTGACAAGTTTCCATTATCTGGCTTATACTTATGGTTATTAAAAAAGGAGTAGAAAATAAACATAGAGAAAATTATCCGTAACTCGAAAAGTTCTTTCAAGAAATTAATTATTTAACTTGTCACTCCGTTTGCTATTTTCAAGACTTGGGATTTTATGAATACTATTTTTTTTCTTTTTTTATTGAAACCGGATGGCTACCAGTTTTTTTCTGTACCAGTAATGTCAGCCTAATACACCTTGGTGAATTAGGTAGTGCCATGTCAGCGCTTCCCTCAAATACACATATATTATAGAGAGCGTACACATATATTAAATAATGGGAATTGGTAACATTTTTCGTAATAAAAAAGTCCACGTGAGTCAGGACTATTTTATCTGCAGAGTCCCGGAGTGATGGACGACGTCACAGTGTAGACAGACACTTGCCGGTTCTTATTATAACTTAATAAGTGCATTTATAATATTCACATGTGTTTAAGACACCTTTTCATTACTAATTCATTACATTTTAAGTTTTGAGTATACTGTACGCGGGTATACAATGGCTCATTCGTCATTTTGTCACTGAGCGTTCATGAACATGCTCGTGAGTTGCGGTCACCGGCAGACGTAGTGTAGGAGGACGGTCTTCCGCAAGGTGACGACCTAGGCGAGGTGGCTGGTCGGTTGATGCAGTTGGCACAGAAGTGACCGTTGTGGAAGTCACTGGGGAGGCTTATGTACAGCAGTGGATGGACGACTGGCGGATATGAAGCGGACCATACTTTCGAGATTACAAGGTAGACGTTCTGAACTTGTCGTAACAGGCTTCGAGATACGCTGGATGGTCGTTGAAAACAATTTCAGCGAAGTTTCTTGCCAGTTCTTCTAGGAAATAAAAAAATGGTGTATGGCGAGATATTGATGTATAGAAAGAACCTACAAAATGTCAGCCCGATCGGTCGAATCTTTTAGGAAAAAATTCCGGCGAAGTTTCTTGCCAGTTCTTCTAAGGAGTTGAAACTTGGTGAGTGGCGAGCTATTCACACAGAATGAACCCGTAAAATTTCAGCCTGATCGACCGAACCGTTTGGGAGGATTTTTGCGGACAAACAAACAAACAGACCTTTTTTACCCTGTCGAGTTAGTAGGCTTCTCTTCACTCAGCCCACAAAGGTGGCCGTCTAAATATGACTGGCACTGAGGGGATTGTTCTGTAGTTAAAACTAAGCTATTTTTACGGGGCTGCGACGGAAAAGAAGGTTCTTGTTTTACAAATTTTACAATTTCGAGAAAAAAAATAAACTTTTCACATAAATTTGGTTGTTAGGCCAAAACTCCCAATGTATGAGAAAATGTAACAACTAAATAAATATACCCTTCTCCGCCTAGCAGAAGGCGAACACTTATTGCCTGGAGCAATCTATTCCAGTCAACCTTTATACACTACAACACTTTCGTATTGTTAGTGTATAAATTTCCTTACAGTGGAAGGAATGCAATATTTTTTTCTAAGATTGTATACCTTGTTTTTACTTACATTGCCGAAAAAAAGAGTCCTTCAGAATATACAAAGGAACAAAAGTTTACACACTGGAAAAAATTTCGCCGTTCATTCGGCAAAACACGAATGATTACCAAAACTGTCAGCGGCGCTATAAAAACAGGTCAATTTTTACCGCCAGAGGTTGTGGAAAGCGAAAAAAAAATATTACCGAGCGCCACGGTGCCCTCACCACCCTTACCACCCCTCAAAGGAATGCAAATCTATCTGAATAAACTGCCGGCGGGTGAACAATTAAAAGTGGTTGGACAGTCGAGCGGGAAATGTGAGCAAGCTACTCGTAAATAAAAAACATTTCGAACGAGAAGCTTGTTAGAGAGTGCGACGACAGGGTTGCGCCGGATATCCGCATCCGCGGTTCATCCGCAGTTTAATATCCGCATTGCCGCGCCCAAGCGGGTTAACGAGAGCTTTTTGAATGGTACATGTTTTAAAATAAAGGATGCAAATTGCCAAATTCTCCAATGTTTTGATAGCTTTATGATTCGATCGTTAACTTCAGGGGCGACACACCACTACATTTCCCGTAATCCAAAATGACAACTCGTAAAAGAATGTCGAATATATTGGAGGTAGTTGTTGTTTTTTATGAATTAAATATGAATTTAGTGTAAAAATATAGATATACTGCATGGCAGATGTTGATATCACCAGCTATACTCAATTCGGTGAAACGACACGATGCTACTATGCCTAGAGATATTATTTTCAACTTTTAAGGAAATGTACAGTATAAATTGTATGACTAAATAAGGCATGACAATGCCCTTTTAATCTACTGAGACCTATTTCACATTACTGGACCGGTAAAGTTTCCACATTTAAACAATATACAGGCTGTCCACTGTTACTCCGTAAGTTTCGTAGAATACGAATATAAAAGAATTTTTCTGGACCTTCCTATAGATTTTAAATAACAGAAGAAAAAAAAAATAGAAGGGTGTTATTTTTTTTGGCAAAATACAAACTCGCAATGTAAGAGCGACCTTTCCGATATGCGGAGGTGACCTCTCGGGAGTTAATTTTTTTCGTAATTTCGAGAAAAAACAGCGAGTAGCAAGCGTCGTCCTTGAAAGTGAATACAACTAAATAAAACATTTTAAAATTGCGATCAGCGGTTTTCGAGTATTAGTTTTTTGCATATATCTCCAAAACCACTGAACATAAAAATCGTGCCGAAATGTATCGGTAAAGAGGTCATTAAGACGAAAGTTTCGCTCACACAAAATTCCACACAAAAGCCAATACGAGAAAACCTGCAAGCGATATCTCAAAAACTACTGAGCCGATTTGGCTTAAATTTGCAATGTTTGTACATCTGCCTAGATTGAACCACTGTAACGTAACGGTTTTTTTGCCTACTACACTAAATGTTCACCAGATACTCGCGAAATTTTCGAAGATTCACCCTTGTTTTATGCCATATCTCGAAGTGCTTTAAACTTTTTTGAATGCAGTATCGTCCTTCCTCAAACCTTCAGCAGCAAACTTTATCTAAACTTCTATTGTATTTCGAGTGTCTACTGGAGGGCATTTCGGAAAATGGCCGCCACGGCAGCCAGGGGGCAGTTGGCCGATGACTCCAATCCAAATTTGTTTACATTACATCGGTTTACATTATATCTGTGCCAAATGTGGAGCTTTTATCAAAAAGTGAACAATATGTTGGAATGTCTTAGCTAAATTGCCTCACTAATACTGTATAATAAATTAAATTTAGAATCTACTTAAACTGTTCACTCGTTGAATGACGTAGAGTAGGGGTAGGGTAGAGGTAAGATAGGGGTAGAGTAGGGGTAAGGTGGGGGTAGGGTAGGGGTAGGGTAGGGTAGTCGTAGGGTAGGGTAGGGTAGAGGTAGGGTAGGGGTAGGGTAATGGTAGGGTAAGGGTAGGGTAGGGTAGGAGTAGGGGGATGGGGAAAGCAGGGTGTGCCGGCGAATGGAGAGATACCGCGGGCGAATTGGTATGTGAATAACCCATGTAGGTATTGTCGTTCTTTGTACATATGTAGTTATGGAAATCCAGATGTGCGATAAATTCAATTTAGAAGTATAGTACATACATACATTCCATCACTCCTCTTCCCAGGAGAAGTAGGCAGGGGCAACAGAGCGTCATTTGAAACGTTCATGAAATAGATCCTTTGCCTCATCCACAGTCATACATCGATTCACACATGCGTACTGGCACTACGCGTACTGGGCAGGGATTGCATCCCTACACGAAGGACCTACCGCGGATGTGTACGAATCGGTCCTGTAGATCTTTCATCTACAGAACCGGTAAACTGTGGAACGCTCTCCCTGACGATATATTTCCCTCCGTGAATAGTCTCGATTCCTTCAAGAAGGGTGTGAATAGGCACCTGTCAAGCCGGAATGGCATTCGCAACCCCCGCGAAAACCGAATGTCCATGGGCGTGGTTAGAGACCTTCTGGGTGGCTCGGCGTCATAAATATGTCGCGCTCTCAATAAAAAAAAATACGCGCTGGTTACGGGTACTGCGAAAATGTCCTTTCCGCAAAAGGTTATATTTAACAGGTTTAAGGGCATATTTGGTCATGGTATGTTAGCCCGTTCGACCCTTCTTTCCAGGTTCTCTTCATATATTTGTTTAGTAATTCTGGAGAAGAGTTGAAAGACTAAATGAAAGTTAAAGTAAAATTTTAAAAAAATAATTAAAAATTCAAATGATTTTTTGCAAACCAACATGGTACATAACAAAAAAGCACAATAGATACACATTTAACAATACAAGCAATGAACAAAAGAAGAAAAAGTAACAAAATCAAAGCAAAAGATAACATCATAATAACTATAAAAAATAAAAATATATATCTAAGGACAATCTGATGATTTACAAAAAGGGGTAAGGCGCAGCTCTAATCCTTAAATAGGATGCTGGATTTAAGCCTTTCCCTGTGTTTTATAAAAGAGAACAAATAATTCGAATTAATTCGTTTAAAGAAAAAGAAAAAAATACTTAAATTAAGAAAAACATACAAATTTGACAATAATTTAGAACCTCTTAAAAGAAAAAAATATATATTTCACCAAATAAAAAATACCTACATATAAGGAAATAATTCATAACTACAAACTAAAGATTACGCAAGAGTTATATAACATAGATAGGCAAGATATACCTTAATTTATAAAATATAGATAGGCAAGAGAATTGAACCTCAAACAAAATTTTAAAGTCATGAAATAATTCCTTAAATACAGCGTTTGCTCTCCGTAATAGAAATCGAATTATTTTAGTCAACAAAGTTAGAACCCGAAATTCTAAGAAATTCAAAGGGCTCTAAATCCCTCGGTGGCGACACAGAGGCAGGTCGTATCGAAAATACAATTAATATTTTGCGACTGGGTTTAATCAACGCTAAGTTCCGTGTACCGACCGGTCGGTAGTCGGAACGTCGCGTCGGTGATCGGCGAAATTCGGCGATATTTAGCTAACGCTGTTAGTGGCGGCGGAGGCGGCCGCCGATGAAGGGGCAACTCTGTTTGATGTCGGATGGAGGCTTCGACGCGCGGAGCGGGCGGGCGGTGGAAGCGTCATGCCGCCCAGAGAGACGCCTATGCAGATTGCCAATCGCTACGATTAATTGCTCGTTCTAATTCGATCCGGCGTCAGTGCATCGCTGAAACGATTACGACGAAACGTTTAACACACTTTTAATATCATGAATTGATCTATGCATAAAAATATAATAAAAAATTTATAAGACTCGACTACGAATAGAAAAATTAATCTAAATTGCTGTAGTCGGGTTATCTGTCTATTACAATCGTTTTGACTCTACCATTTTATAGAAATATTCCTGTTCGTAGGCGGGTCTTTGAAATTTTTTATTTCATAAGATTTAGTCCTGAACTATTAAGTGTGGTATATTTTTGAAATCGCTACAGGGATACCCTACTCGATGGGGTTTAATGGAACATACGATCAAAGTTTGACAATATGACGTCAAATGTTTGCCATTTTGTATTAAATTTTATTATACCCTATGACACTCCCTGTATTAAGACGAATTCAAAGACAACTCACTTGTTAAAATCGGTTCAGGCGTTTAGGCTCTAGGTGGTAACCTACACTCCTGTCATGCATACATATATAAACAAATATCCTCATTTGGCTTCGCCGTAGTTGGGGTAAAGATTACAGCAGCGGTAAGAAGACTGCGCTTCGCACTTGCACCGGACTACGAAGACTGGATGAAGTTTGCAGCCTAATAAAACATGAACGCGAAAGAGGAAGGGAGGGCGACGTCGACGGAGGCGGCTCCGGGTAAAAATAAAAAGTGTGCCAGCGAGGGATCCGTGTCTAGGAATAATCCGGGCTACTTTCCGCAGGACGCGCCGTGAGAGGTAACGAAGCTCATTCAGTGGAATGAGGCTGCGACGTAGAGACCTGCACTGCACCTAGCACGTGACACACTTAGTTAATACTCTCCTGATTCTATGCAATGCATCCTATATATCGCATAAAAATATGGGTCAGAATGAAAATTACAATTAATTAAATAAAACATTGTATCTATTAGCTAAAAGTTAAGAAAACACACAGATCGTGCCACACGCCTGAAGAAATTTAAACTATTAAACGCAGTACAGAGAAATAGCGCGTTAACATAGGGTCAGAATGAAAATTACAATACAATTAATCAAATAAAATATTTTATGTATTAGCTAAAAGTTAAGAAACTAAACAGATCGGGCCGCACGCATGAAGCGATTTAAACTATTAAAGGCAGTACAGAGAAATAGCGCGTTAACATAGGGTCAGAATGTAAATTACAATTAATTAAATAAAATATTTTATGTATTAGCTAAAAGTTAAGAAACTAAACAGATCGTGCCGCACGCCTGAAGCGATTTAAACTATTAAAGGCGGTACACAGGAATAACCGAGTTTGTGCAGGATCATGGTGCAGACAAAGGCTAGCTTTCGGCAATTAATTCCAATTAGGCCTTTCATTAAAACAATTCCATTCGTTATAGAAAAATCGCTGCAAAGTTTAGCGGCGCGGCGTGATCGTGCACTATTACAAGCTCCGAGGAACCATTTATTCAAGCTGACAGAGGGATCCATTACGCGCACCCGCCATGATTAATGCGGTGCCGTCGCCGCATACCCCTCCTAGCCCCCGCCCGCCCTATAGCGCCGCCCTGGTCGCTGCCGGCGCGGCGCGGCGTCCGCCCGTCCGCGACGTCGCAACCGCCGAATATACGTCCGTTTGACCCTCGACACGCACGCTTCGCCGACTCTGCTCTACTAACCACTGAAATAACACCGCTCCGGCATGGACATACCCCGGGGCAATACCTACTACCGCTTTTGAGAGAGCAGTAACAAAGCAAAATCCATTCAATTTCACAAAGGGACAGTAGACCGGAATACACTTCCAGGACAAAATCAATCGTACTGCACGACAACTCTATACAAGAACACGATTACCACTATTACTAACTCTATTGCACGAATTAGTCCCATTAGACGAAGCAACAACAATCACCTATTCGGGTAATCCTATTACGCTCGCGATCGGCGATTACGCGCGCATACATAAGCATAAGTTAATCAACTTAATTACACGTATCCCAGCCGCATTACAGTGGTGTGCAAATTAGTTGGGACAAGTAGGCATTTTTGTCAAATCGAATTTATTACTTTAAAAAAAAATCAATACTGTACTAATACTTTATGTGCCCTCTCTTAGTTTATTTATCCCTTATGTTTGTTCCAGGCAAAATCGAAAATCAAGTGAATATCCTACTAAATAAATTCGAAAATATGTAAGTAAGTTTGTAAGTAATTTTTATGTTCGCTTATAACTCGAGAACTACTCAATTAATTCACATGGGGTTTTCACTGACATATTTTTTAACAACTGATGATAGTTGTGGGACATGTACCGTCGCGGTTATCATTCGGGGGTCGAAGCAGTGAGCAATATTTAAAATGGTCACTCTTCGGGATGTACAGTCGACGAGTCTCATTTCTGTGCATCATAGACCTTGAACCCGATCACGTGACCGGACAGCGCGAGGTGAAAGAGATAAGTTTGTTTTTATGTAATTGTTCGTCTCAAATTGCATAACACGGCCGGCGGAGGTGCGGCGCTTGGGGGCCGGCAAACTATAATGCGATATGACAGGTTTTTCTTCTTTTTCTATTTTGAGATCTCATTTTCCGGATGGCCTTTATGTTACTGCGCGGGGGGTTCGAGCCGCGGGCTCTTCTAGTTGTCAATAATTCAGGTGTGGTTCCACGACGAGCAAATAAAAAATATGCACGAAAAACTAACGGATTCAATGCCAAACAGAATGCGAAGTGTTATAGAGATTAAGGGAGGACACATAAAGTATCAATATAAACAGATTCTATAAAAAATTAAAAATTAACTCGATTTGACGAAAATATTAACTTGTCCCAACTAAATTGCCACTGTAGCTAGTTAATTTCGCCCCACCTGCCCAAACTGTCCTCGGTTTGCCCAAACGGACAAAAGCTCTAAATGCGTGAGCTAGATTTGAGTTTCGGAGGTTCAAGTTCGTACCGGTTACAGTGTAAGTTTTGTATGTGTGAGTGTCTATTGTAATCGGTTTGCTAATTTGTTAATGCCATGACGTGCTCACATTAATGGGGAAAGAAAATCAAAGAAAGAAATCCATCTAAAAATTTGCGTTCGTGTTGCGAAACAGCCCAGTGTTTTTTTAAACAAACAGATTTTTACCCAACTCCAAAAGGAGGAGGGTTATGTGTGTGTGTGTGTGTGTGTCTGTACATATGTTTCTGCCTCTGTAACTCAAGAACGTCTGGGCCGATTTGAATGATATTGGTACCAATTTACGCGTCTGAGTTGGGAAGGAGACATAGGATATGTTAATTTTCAGAAAAACAAAATGAAGGACGCTCGACGCCATATTGTTTTACTCGAAAAATTTAAAGTGTACAAAACTACTACGCAAAAAAGATTTAAACAAGAAACAATTTCGAACAACAGAAGTAGGCGCACGTCCTCACTGACGCTTTTCGTTAATGGTGTGTGCGACTACGCCTGTTGTTCGAAATTGTTTCTTGTTTAAAAAATTTTTTTCGTAGTCGGGTTTTAATTTTTAAAATTTTTATTTTTATTTATCATTGTAAATAAGGGCCGATTGCATTAAACGCAAATTAAAGAGTAACCGTGATTATCGATGAATTTATGCATAGTATGCCCGATTGACCGGTTATCACAATTAGTGCTTATTTGTCATTGGCGATTAAGGGCCGATTCCCCCTTAGTAGACTTAACTACAACGATTCATCTATATATAATTAACTAGAAGCAACCGCGGCGCGATCGATCGCTATTAAAAAGAACAACATGTCATTTAATTTGCTGGCCAGTTGAAAATCCCGCCCGCGGCGCAGCCTGACAGCATACCTATTAAGCTCACGGCTCCGACTCCCGATGGACTAACGCGATGGTAAATATACAATGACCATCTCATCACTTGATACGTCAGTGAACACCCCATGAGAATTGATTAAGTCATTCTCGAGTTATAAGCGAACATAAAACTTCATCCCGGACGTTTTGGATATGTACAGAGCATACACACATATATAATGTATTCTGTTTATTCCATACTCGTAGTTACACATTTTCTGTTTCATCTATTACGATACAATACATACGGAGCTCCGCTCATTTCAGAGCACTGCGGCTCGGTGTACCTGAAGCCTACACTACATAATGCCTACCACCCCCTAACACGTAGGCATTTGTCAGCCGGCGCCACACTAAAGGGTTCACTGATGAATATTGATCACGAGGTTTGTGGCCGATTATTACAAGTTGCCTCTATCATTCTCTAAATACAGGCAACACACGCGAAGGCTGTATTTATAACTAAGTGATGTTTGTAGCAGCGTGGTCGCACACGGAATATAATTATTTTATGGTTTAGTATTGCACAATTTGTCAAATGGTGCATATGTGTTAACACAGAGAACGTACTAATAATGGTTTGCGATAAATTTTAGAGCACGAATTAAATTAAGTTAACCAATATTTGCTGAAATAAAATAAATATGCTATAGTTTCGTTAATCTATTCGGCATATAAATGTATCTGTGACAATATTTTACACATAGAACATGTTTTATATTCTACTAAATACTTGTGTTATTCGATTGAACCTTTTTTTATGGAAACTGAAACGGAAGCCTACATCACCTAATGCACCAGTTTTTGGTACCAGTGATGTCAGCCTAAAAACCTTGGTGAATTATGTAGGTAGGTGCCATGTCAGCGCTTCCCTCAATTCCAGCCAGCTACACTGAAATGGACGGAAAACACGAACTATGTTTCATAGCCACTTCGACCTGCCTTCATTCAGTGCAATGGTACAAACTTGGGCGGGCTTAACCCTAGTAAGGTGAGAGAAGGGACCTACAGTTTAATGTGAAATCCGAACCATGACCAGCGTCAACGGTCAAGCAGTCACCCATCCAATACCTGACCGCGCTCGACAGTGCTTAACCTCGGTTATACTCGGAATACCGAATATCGCAACCACTGAGCCACGCTGATAAAATGTATTTCGTTAATATTGCATTACATTACGTATTTTATAATCGACTATTCCACTCTAATTTATTTATGTTCACAAGTAGCCAGATTACTTCACGGATGATCTTGAAAGTAGTTAAGTCTAATAAGGTTATGAGTGCCTATGCACACAAAATGTTAAATTTTTGTGTGATAAATACTTTAGAAAATAGAGGAGGGCGACAAATTTCGTTCACAATTTTAACAGATTTCAATAATTTTGAATATGAAAATGCATGATATATTTAAGAAAATATATATTTCTAAAATCTACACGTCGAGTGCTTTCTAGCGATACCACATTTGATTTTTTTGAAAAACATTCTTATTCTTGAAGCTCAAACTTTTATTTTTTTAACTTTACCAACACTGAATTATTTGCTATTTTTAGACTTTCCTCTAAATTTCAGCTTCATTGGTCCAGTATTGCTAGAGTCCTTTGGAAATCGGACGGACAGACAGACAGACATACGGATGAAATTCCTTCGCTAATAGGGTTTCCGTTTTGAACGGAATCCTAAAAACATTTTGGGACCAAAAAGGTCAAAGTTATCCTTGTCGAGCTGCCGTTGTCGACACCCGTAACTCATCATAAGTTATCTAGTTGTAAACAATTGCGGAACATCTTTATAGTTTATTGGTTTAATCCTCTGAGTTTTATTTTGAAATTATTTCATTATACATACATAGCGTCACGACTGTTTCCCAGTGGGGTAGGCAGAGACAACGGATCTCCACGTGCCACGATCCTGACACAGCTTTGCCGCTTCTTGCACTCCCAAAATATTCTTCATACATGCTCGTCCGTTACGGGTACTGCACACTTGCTCCTTTTTAAGAACCTGCTCGATCTGTTCTAGGTACGTGCGTCTAGGGCGGCTCTTCCCGACTCTTCCACTCACATTCGCTCCAAAAATGTCTTTCGTTAGTCCATTCTATTCGTTTATTAATTTTATTTGAACAGAATTAGGTAATATAACTTGAAACTAAAATTGGTCAAAATTTATAACTGCGCCGGAGTGCTCTCGTGGACCACGTGGTACACTTCAGATATAGATCTATATAGATAGCATGTACGACTAGTCCCGACACAAACTCAGAGCGACTTTTACGGAAAGGGCAAGCTCGTAGCACCCGTAACCGATGAGCATTTATGGCAGTGGATGAAGCAAAGGATGTATGTCAGGAGTCAGGACCGTGTCACATGGCGCTCTATTGTCTCTGCCTACTCCTCCGGGGAAGAGGCGTGATAGTATGTACATATGTACAAACTCGACCATTCGACGAGTTCAGTGGCTGAATGAATGAGCCATATTAAAGTTAAATTGTAAATTTAACTTTGGCCAGACCACTCGTCCTCCTCCATTACCCTTCATTTATCCTCTTATGTCGTACTGCAAAGGTGTGGAACGGGCTTCCGTCGAACGTCTTCCCGCAAGTCTATAATCCAAACATATTCAGGTCGCTGTAATTAAGCTCCCACAACAAACCTTGCCCACCTTCGAGATGGTATGGCGCCCCCGAGGTGAAATTAGCTGCATCGTAACATGCTCTTCGGCCCCTGTGGTCCTGCCAGCCATACTGGTGTTCATAAAAAAAAATCCTAAATTTGACCCTCCTAACAATGTCCTATTTGCAGGTCGCGTGCGAGATCGCGCCCGGTCCAATGCTACGAGTACCTCTAGACTTGAGCTGTTCCGTATTCAAGTCACTTCGTGGGCGTTGACTTTTATGAGTTCTTTGAAAACACAAAGCTTCACAACCCCTAGGTTATAAAGCGTGCCACTACCACGAGTGCCGGATATGACCCCTATGCTCTACATTCATACTACATACATACATAGCGTCACGTCTGTTTCCCAGTGGGGTAGGCAGAGGCGACGAGTCTCCACATGCCACGATCCTGACACACCTCAGCCGCTTCTTGCACTCTCATAATATTCTTCATACATGCTCTTCGGTTACGGGTACTGCACACTTTCAAACACTTTCCATTATTCGTTGAACTTTCATTCTTTTACACAGAGCAGCGATACGACGCGCTTCTCGCCGCACCCCGCTCCGGCCGGGGGTCGTTCCGTCCACTGTTGGTTGTATACCACAAATATTGCTAGGTTCAAATGAAAACGCACGCTTAAATTTTAAATGATAATAATACATAAAGGGTAAGAGGCGTGATGGTATGTAAAGTAGCTTAAACTGTAAAATGTTAAGAGGACGCTTCGTGGCGGCCTCAACTCAATAGAGCTATTTCATCTAACGCTCATATAAAAGAGAGAGAGAGAGAGAGAGAGAGAGAAAAGGGTAGGCCTCTTAGTAAGTGTGAAAAATCTAGAGAAGTTATTCACGAAATTCCTTTTTACTTGAAATGTATATAAAATATTCCAGGTTTCTGTAGTACCTATTACACTTATTAAATTTTGTTTCTCTCGTAGACATATTTACGTCACAAGTTACATGACATGTGCTAGAGCCTCTTTAG
This sequence comes from Adela reaumurella, assembly GCA_009867175.2. NCBI lineage: Eukaryota > Metazoa > Arthropoda > Insecta > Lepidoptera > Adelidae > Adela > Adela reaumurella. The sequence goes on from WYDE02230620.1 coordinate 13,731, forward strand.
AGCCTCAAATCTCTTACAGTAAACATATTTTCAGATTTGTAATTCTATAGGTACATAGTAATTGTCCTTGCAAAGCCAAATTTATTTAGACAATAGATCATTCCAAGAAATGAGGGTGTGAGAAGTGTTTTTGTATGGAGTAAGAGTGACGAAGCGTCCCCTTAAGGGATAATAATAAGGGATAAATAAAAAATTGAACTTTTATTGAATATGATAAAACTACTAAATATAAAATGATAAAAAAATAAATATACCTAAATAAATAAAATTAAATGTAAACCAAAATTCTTCCTCCCGCGTGTACAGCGTCGTTTACGACCACGAGTATATTGAACAAGAACTAATCATGCAAAGAGTGCATACATTTTATTTAAATTATGATTATCGAATAAGACCTGAGATGAAACTAATCATATCAGTCACTAGGTCTAGGTCGTATTGTATTACAAATGTATTATCGGGAACTCCACGGAACTCACTCGCGCTATTCGTGTAAATCTGAGCCACAAACTCGCGCCGAAGACAGAAATGTATTCCATTTAGTTAGCAGATAGTTTCGTTCGTCGAGGGCTTCGGCCGCATTCCGAGTAACGTGCCACAGGCGTGGGTGTGGTTACAGCGAGCTCACTTCACAGCAGATGACACTGACCTGCGGGTTTATTCTGGAAGTCCGTACGATTTGTTTCAGCCCTTAGAGCGCTCTCAGTCCTCTCTCTCTCCGACACGCCAGAGAGAGAAAAAAGCGCTGCGCTTTCTGCGCTGAATGAAATAAAACACACGGATTACCCAGAATCTAGGCCCAGACTGCAACTCCGTTAAAAAGCCGGTGAGTGAGGGATACATATTGTACGAAATTCAACAGATTTGAGAGCGATGTCGACACCAATAACGCTTCTTATTGATAACTCAGCCTTGATAGCTCAGTGGTGCAGACAGTCAACTGTCGCTATTGATTGTTAAGCAACGCTGGGTGCGGTCAGTAC
>WYDE02230731.1:0-20541 GCA_009867175.2 Adela reaumurella
TGAAGGTCGGTCGAAGCGGCTATGAAACATAGTTCGTGTTTTCCGTCCAATTCAGTGTAGCCGGCTGGAATTGAGGGCACCCCTGATATGGCACCTACCTACACAATTCACCAAGGTGTTTAGGTTCACATCACTGGTACCATAAAAAAAACTTTTGCATTAGGTGTTGTAGCCTTCCGTGTCAGTTTCAATAAAAAAAAATTAATACTTAGTATCAAAAAGTATTTACTTATGTCGTGAGTTTAAATTGAAATCAAAAACACTCAAAGAAAAAATATTTGTTTTTTTTGCTATTCTTCACATTGTTAACTGTGCTTTCACACATTAAAATATAATTAGTTATCTTCTACCTACCTAATCTAATCAATATCGTCAGATTAAGTTTTGCTACCTGATCATAAGATTAAAAGTATGTATGTATGTCCCCTTGTTCAGTAGTCCCATCCCACGACATGTTTCATGCATTACCTACCATATTCTAGGAAGGTGATTTGTCCCATCCATTTAGCGGTGATTCATACTTGCACATTGTTATTTTGCATTCCTTCCTTTGATTTATAACTGTTCCTGATCAGGTACGTGAGAATTAACCGAGTTGCTGAAAATATTGAAAGACAATTTTTTTAATCCAACTTCCAAGTTTATAGGTTTATATTATCGAAATCATAATAAGGTTACTACAAGTATCACTGATTCATGAGTTCCAACATGGGAACGACCTCCCATGATGTAAGAATATTTTTATTTCTAGTTTTAATTTTTCTTTCTAAGTAGTTTCAATTTTTTTTAGTTAGGTTTATTTTAATTAGGTGGTTATTTATTACAGTTGTTACTATTTATAGTTCATCATCATCATCATCAGCGTTTAACCGTCCACTGCTGGACATACGCCTCTTCAATTAGTTTCCAATCCTCCCGGTATTCGGCAACACGAATCCATCGTTTTGCCGTCGTCCCACCTAGCGGGTGGTCTTCCCACACTTCGCCTACCTGTCCATGGTCGCCAGTGTAGGACGCGCGTGCTCCAACGGCCGTCATCCCTGTAGCTCACTTGTCCAGAACGCATGTATAACCCGTTCAGATAAAGAAACGAAACTAAGTGAAGCATGACATTTCTCTCACACAAATCATGACCACAATACGTGTGAGAGTAATAATGAAAAAAATAAATAAATATGGACTTTTCTGCTTAGCTGAAGGCGGACTTATTGCCGGAGGCAATCTCTACCAGTCAACCTTTTTATGCAAAACAACACATTTGTATTGTTTAATGTACAGGTGTGTCAGATTGGCCGAGCGGGCAAGAGCACGCCTCTCAAGCGTTTGGCCCTGGTTCGATGCCCACTGGGAGCACAATACTTATAACTTTAGAATTTGTGCTAAATGGCGCTGACAATCCGGTGAAGGAAAACATCGTGAGGAAACCCCCTTCCAAGCCGGTTGGTCACCGTAGAAGTATATGACTAATATCCTCTCATATCATGTAAGTGAGAGAAGGCTGTAACCAGCAGTGGGCGAATAAAATGGCTTCAAAAAGAAGGTTTTCCTCACGATGATTTCCTTCACCAAGGTGCATTGTAATATTGCACACAAATTTTAACAGAGATTTTAAAATCCGGAAAAATTGTGCGCATACTAGGTATCGAACCCACGACCTATCTAGTAAGAGGCGTGCGCTTACAAACTAGGCTACGCCGCATCCATAACCCTTACAAATAAATTGCTGGTCAGGAAGTGAAAGTGTCATACCGGCCGGGCGGCGTGGTGTCGTTCAACACGTGATTAAGTGACACCATGTGGATGTGGTACTTTCTTGAAAATAGTTTGGCAGGAAAACTATTGTAACAGTTCCGTGATGATTAAAATACCTCAGGTTGGTCTCAACACTGGGCAGAATAGAAATACATGCGCTCACAGCATTGTAGAAGCAATAAAAATAACCGTCGGTTAATGAAGGACGGGTTACCTACATACAAAGATTAATAAAGAGATACAAATTCAGAAACACTACCTACATCACTGGTTATGTGGAGGGGTCTCTGATGACCGCCAAATTATTATACGAGTATGTTCCCTCACCGGGATGCCTGAGAATCTTTAATTTTTGATGATAGAAAAATTATAATGTCATTAAATTTTAGGATACACTCGCAGAATGTAGCGCCAGATTGGTTGACGCCACGGACTTGGTACGTATGGGCACCGGGCTCGCCAAAAATTTGCTAGGCGCGCGGAACATAGAAGTATTAAAATAATTACCTGTGGAAGGATATACCATCTTTAGTAACTCCTGACGTTTTTGTATTGTTTGGGCACGTGAAAACGGCACAAATCGTCTTACCGCAGGAGAAGTTGCCGGAGTTGCGCGCTCGAGCGAGATCGAGAGATAGTCGTATTTGAACGTAACGGATTTAACTGACTAGTACGGGAAGCGTTCCGGTGTCGGGTCCTTAGGGTAAATAGTCCGTGGTTGACGCTATCAGTGCCGCTGCTTTTGTATGATGTATGTGTGAATGTGTAATTACCATTACAACTTGTCTAGCCAGAATTTTCATACAACATTGCCATTTCTGTTGAAGTTCACTTTATTTATTTAGATCAGACACTTGTTTACGTCCATTCATAGAGATTTATGCATTGTCATCGTGAATCTAGTTTTTCCTATTTTGCTGCATCAATGATTGCTTCCTATTTCTAACTTAAATTCCTGCTAACTGCCCTGCCAATGAGAGGACGTGATTCAATTACTGGGTTATATTATACGCGGACCAAGACGCGGGCAGAACTACGAGTATTTGTCCTATTATGTCCTATGTATTATTTACCTGATTATAATCGTCACTTCTGCCAAATCTTATTCATATCCGTTCATCCATTTCCGTGTTCATCATCTTCAGCGTTTAACCGTCCAATGCTGGACATACGCCTCTCCATATGTTTTCCACCCTACCCGGCACTCGATAACACGAGTCTATCGTTTGCCCGGGCGGCACGCGTTTGGACCAAAGTAGCACATAAATAGAGAAATAGTAGATGCACACTGGAAGGCAAATCTCAAATGGCAGTGGGCTGGACACGTGAACCTTGAACCTAAAATTTCAATAAGTCTCCATACTATTTCGCCACCACAACATTTCGATTTTTTTAATAGTTTCACACGTAGGTATTTAACGCTTATAGCCGAAAGAATCCCAAATCCTTGTCAGGCTGAATAATTTTTCCAAAATTTATTATTTTTATCAAAACTTGAGATTGTGCGTATTTTCATAGTTAGGTGTACATCACACGTATGTGAGATTTATGTTTGCTATTAAATATAAACGGAACCGAGTGGAAAAAACGGTCGAACGGGGCCGCGCTAGGCGAACATACCATGGTCAAATTGGCAACACTTTACGGAAGTGGCAAGTTCGCAGCGCCTGTAACCGGTGTGGATGTATGAAGGGGTGTATTACGTTGGATGAAGAGATGGATGTACGTCTGGAACGTATCACATGGCGCTCGATTGTCTCTGGCTAACCCTCCGTGGAAGAGGCGTGATGGTATGTACATACATATATACATATATATGTTGGCTTTTTAGGTATTATTTACAATTTCTAATAAAACATTTGTTTGACATATAGACAGTTATTAGATTTAAAACGTTTCGTTCGTTAAAATTTTAAGTCTTTAGACTTAAAATTGGATCTTTCGAGGACTTGTCATATACTTCCACTTCCACGGTGACCAACCTTTGAAGTGGATTTCTTTTTCGATGCTTTTCTTCACCGGAGTGTAAGTAGCTCTGTAGCGCAATATGGCTATAACATATTGAACTTTCAGTGGGGACCGAACCCGCGGACCTCCCTCTTTTGAGGCAAGTCCTCGCACACCCTGCTAATCTGACACTCCTATTTTTGGGATAATCATGCTTATAATTATTAAATCTCTTAGTAGTATTGATTTTTTTTTTCCAATTTGACGCAGTTTTCCATTCTAACGCACCCCCCGTTATTTTGAAATTCGCTTTTTTCATGTTAGTTTTCAATCAAACTTGACTTGTTTTTAGGTAAGTATGATTAGGTACCACCCGAAATGTGTTTTTTTTAGTATGATCAGTGTTACGTCTTCAGCAATATATTATGTCATTCATCATCATCATAATTTTCAGCGTTTTGTCGTCCACTGCTGGACATACGCCTCTCCAAAAAAAAAATCCAACCTTCCAGGCACTCGGCAACACGAATCCATCGTTTGCCCGCGACGTGCCAGATGTCGTCGTTCCACCTGGCGGGTGGTCTTCCAACACTTCGCTTCCCTGTCCAAGGACGCCAGTGTACTATGCGTGAGCTCCATCGGCCGTCATCCCTGCGGCTAACGTGTCCAGCCCACAGCCATTTGAGCTTTGCCACCCGGTGTACAATATCTACTACTTTGGTGCGTCGGCGAATTTCTTCGTTTCGCACCTTTTCTCGTAGCGATATTCCCACCATGGCTCACTCCATGGCTCGCTGAGCGACACGGAGCTTTTGGGCTATGCCGGTCGTTAGATAGAACCCACGTTTCACATCCGTACGTCATAACCGGGAGTGCGCATTGGTCGTATATCCTGGTCTTCCGATATATGTATTTACACAATATTTATGTATTCGTGTTTGTTAGGTGTCTCATCGTATATTATTAACTTTAGCTAAGCTCCGTGATCGCTTCTGTCACCAGTTCACAAAATGTTATATAATTCGGACTTCAATTAAGATTTTGACGTACCATAAACCCGGTTTCGTAATCGATGCTATGGAGAAAACCTAAGGTAAACTCACCTACATTCCGTGGGACTACCCTATTACATATTTTGTTAAATACCTACGCACACGTAAGCATATTCGTAACCACACACAAATTGAGATTTTTTTTGTTTGGTTTTGTAAAACAAGTTACCTACGTACCTACTACGTCAAACGGTATCAGTCGTCGAATTAATGAACCGACATTATGAATGAGTTCAGATAAAAATTTCGAGATACGAATTTTACAGCGTCCCTGGTACGCGTAGTACTGCCCCCAAAGATAAAACAATGACGATTTAATGTCTCACTCGGTGACGTTAATTGACGTAACTGCGGATCTGCAATTTTATGCGCACCAAATGCAAATGTTACGTGCGCGCACGCATCGTTCGCTGTAAATCAAGCTGCGTTCACGCATACATTAGTTATAGATTCTCCCTCATAATTTGAAATAAGAACAGCTAATCGCTCATTGGCGGTGCCGGATTTAACGTCAACGATAGTATCGTTAACGGCAAAAGCGATAAATCTGACGACAATGTCGTGGCGCATTTTGCTCTGAACGACGAGTTCTTTGATGATTTTGACAAGTTTTGCAAGAATTATTGCCCTGAAGATTCTGCATGAAGTTTTATTGAGTGTACACACTTATTGTGGTCTATTTTAAACCTAAATGTCCTAAGTTCGTGCAGCATGTTATGCCACCTTCATTTGACGATTCCTGGATAAAATCTATTTTTGATTTCAGAAAAATCCTTCTCCATCTATAAGTAAGCTAATCTATAATAATTAATAATTTAATATTACAATTTACTACAAAATAATATATTATGCTTGCTGGTATTATGGATAATATTATTCGGCTTGCTGGTCGCTTTTGGCTGCCAGCCTTAGCCGCGGCGGCTCTCATGGTGCCTGCACTTTGTTACGGCGGACGAGGGCTGCCCTCCCTCCGCGCCTCCGACTTCTATATACACTCATGGAAGATAATCACAACACTGCATGAAAGTCGGGGCTGCGTAAGTCGTTTTTAGTGAAACCAAAGTATATAACAGGTTAGTACGCACCCTACATTCGCTATATGGTTAAACGTCGTTGACCAAATCGAATAATGAAATATTAAACGTTATGTCCAGTACAAACTAGCCACGTCATGAAATATGACCATTCGTGATGTGATTGATCATTTCATAATATGGTCAATTCTACGATATAGCACGACATATACAATACACCATTTCAAGAACCACGGCCTCGTCTTCTCAGTCCTTTTTCCGATTCATCTACACGTCTGTAAATTTTTCTTACATCCAGTTCGCAGCCTGTCACCTCAGGTTGTTCTTCCACATACCTAGTATTATTGACCTCAGATATCCGGCTTCGTTGGTGGCACATCCTTCACGGATTGCTTACAGTCATTCTCTTATCTCTCTCCCCGACTTCCGCTCCCACATACATAGTAAGTTCTCTCTCTCTGTAGGTAGAGTTCCTCGCTATCATAATGCCGTTGCGCAATCGGTTCAATTGAAAGTTTTATTGAAGACGACTTAAGAATGCGCTCGACAAGATATCTTTCGATAGTAGCGTCAGGTGTTACTACGGTTGTCGGCAGATTCCCGTGCGACGCGGTGGGTGTTCTTGTCAAGTTGTGAATGGAAGGTGTGGTTCATTCATGAAATTGTGTTAGTAGGTAGGTAGTGTAGTAAGTTGATATGTGCGCGCACACACACGTATGTCCACACACGTGTTCGCGTTGCGATCGACGTGCGAACTTCTTAAGCTGACGGTTGATATGTTATTTTTGTTTTATCTAAAACTGTTACTTATAGCCCCCTTGTGGTAAGTATTTCGTTTCTATCGCAGTAGACCCGAATTCGAGCCGCGGAGCATGCGTATATATTCTTTCTTTAGTTAGTCTGATGCCGATAATCACATGGACTAAAACATCGTCAAACATTTTAGTGTTACTATGTTAAGTGCCATACATTTATTTTTTTTGGAAATCGACATGGATGGCTACATCACCTAATGAACCAGTTTTCGGTACCAGTGATGTCAGCTTAATACACATTGGTGAATTCGGTAGGTGCCATGTCAGCGCTTCCATCAAATCGAGCCGTCTACACTGAACTGCATGGAAAACACGAACTATTTTTCATAGCCGCTTTGACCGACCTTCATTCAGTGGGTGGTGACAACCTGGGCGGGTTTAACCCTACTATCATGTAAGGAGATGGAAGGGACCAACAGTTTATGTGGAATCCGAACCACGCCCAGCATCAACGGTCAAGCGGTCACCCATCCAATACCTGACCGCGCTCGGCAGTGCTTAACATCGGTAACCGAATACCGAATGTTGCAATTACTGAGCCACCGAAGCTCAATTTTTTATTATTAATTTTTTATATAAATATTAATATTGATTTCTTTTACCGATGTGTGGGCCATGTAATTCTTTACAAATTGTTTGTTTTTGTTGAAAGACAATAATTGTTGAAAGAACACACCATGAGAAAGAATATAAACCTATTAATGCTACTGAATTATTTTACTCAGGTATAGCTTACATCATAATCAAGCTTGTTTGATTATGTTATAATCGTATGGCTGCATAGGTTTGTATGTCTCATAGCTATCAGGGAAGCCTTAGCCCAACATTGGGATCTTAGTCTGTAGAAGAAGAAGGATTTTCTGAAGACATCTTATACGAAGTCCGCCTTTAGCACGGCAAAACCCATACTATTATCGGCACGATTCACAGCGTGACCGAATAACTCTTACGTACATATGTAGAGGTTAGTACCGCATTCATTGCTCTCAAGCCATGCGCATGCGTTCGTCATGCCGCAAGGAACTTAAATGGAGCACGTCACAGTCATTGCCGAATCAATTTCGGCAGTCCGGTCTCTCGTGTCGTGGCTCACCACGGGTATCCCCAACGCACTTATGAATGAGTAACCATGATTCATGTCTAAGTAAGTGGCTATAACTTCTTAGAATAATCTTCTGCGCGATTAGGAACTGGAGGAGTAATTTCAAACGTAACATTTATTCATATAATAACTTTTACAAAGTTATTTCTTACGTCACACGCGCCTATCATTTTATTATAATTTTTTTATTGAAACTAACACGGATGGCTACGTCACCTAATGAACCAGTTTTTCTGGTACCAGTGATGTCAGCCTAAACACCTTGGTGAGTTATGTAGGTGATGCCATGTCAGCACTTCCCTTAATTCCAGCCGGCTACACTGAACTGGACGGTAAACACGAACTATGTTTCATAGCCGCTTCGACCGACCTTTCAATCAGTGCAGTGGTACCAACCCGGGCGGGTTTAACCCTACCACCATGTAAGGGAGAGGAAAGGGACGTTCAGTTTAACGTGGAATCCGAACCACGACCAGCGTCTATGGTCAAGCGGTCACGCATCCACGTCCTGACCGTGCACTGAATTACTTAACATCGGTAATCGAATACTGAATATCGCAACACTGAGCCAACGACGCTGATAAAATTTGTGTTATAATTAATTGAAGGTGATTAGTGTTTCCAAAATGTTATGGATTGTTTACGTTGCTGAAGGAACAGAATGATGCTCTTATGATGTTGAGAAACTTCTGTGTTGTCTTAGTGAGTAAGAATGTGCAAAGTAGGGACTACGGCCGGCGGCGATGAGTCGCTCGGTAATACTCGTTGGTGAAAATTTAATGTAAGATTTCACAAGTTTACAGCGTCGCCAAAATGTTTCAAATATGTTAAAAGTAACATTTTTTATAGATTTTTTTGTTACTTGTTGATTTTTTAGATATGTTTTTATTCACTAATTTATACAGTGCATTTTATGGATAACTGGCTACGCCCCAAGCTTCACCCGCTTTAAATTATGACTTTGAAATGGCATAGACTGTAGCAGTTGTTTTAAAAAAAATATTTTGTTAGATGAAGCAGGGAAAGCTACAGAAGGGGGAAAAACAATTATCAGTTAAAAAAATTAAGTAATAAAAGTTGAATTAAATTAATAAAAATTTTAATTTACAGGAGACACACAAACAGTTTTCAAGTTGATATAAAACTATAATTGAAAATATTTTTTTCCGAAGAAAGCAAATGGCGATTGCTTCAAAATACAATATTGTTTTAAATGCAGTTTTTATATTTTTGAAATAGTGCATCTCGACTCAAAGAATATTTTCCAAATACAAAAAATTGCGTGTGTTCTTTGGTAAATAATTAAATGTGTGTAAGAAAGTACAACGTTAGCGACGGAAGATTTCAATTATCATTTTGAATACAGAAATAAAGGTTTCATGAGCATAAAGTTTAATACAAAGGTATATAAAGTAAGTACGTAGTATAATATATGTTGGTTCTCGTTAATTTAACATAGAACCTTTTTTTATGAAAATAACGAAGAAACCTATGACGCAAGTCAGGGTAGCACAGAGGAGTAGCCCTGTCGACACCCACGGGCATTCGAAGTCGAACCCTATGAATCTATGGTAAACGAAGCTTGATAATAAATAATATTAATGATATATAACATTTTGAAAACTTCCGGCTCTTCTCACGGCGAATTTATTGTATTGTTCCCACGATTCCAACACAGCGTCCTATTCATTGTAACGGAGACGTCCGTTCTCTACATTCGCCGCTCTCGTAGCGAGCGAACGTCTCCGTGACCATGTCGACCTCTGTAATTTGAAAAATAAAATAATAAATAAAATACAAAAATCTGGAAAGTAAAAAAAATAAAAGATTAAAGATATTTTATTGTACAAAAGCCAAGAAAATTTTGGATGGTTTGAAAATAAGTTTACCTACAAATTAACAAAGTCATGTATTCTAACCCGACTTTCCCCTCACCCCGCGTCGCGCGGAAGTCGCATTTTCCGGCGCAACAGGTGCAGAGTACATAACGGAAACCACATAGGCGGCGCGAGAGGCGCGGCCTCGCGGGGCGGTCCTACCCCCCACCACCGCCGGCGTCGCCACGTGCTCGGGAGAGCCTACCTTCATACTTATGGCATAGCGCCGCATCAAACAGATTAGTCTCTACCGATCCTTCGTACGACGCGCACGTGATGACGCGCACCATGTCTCACCTACCCATGCACCCCGGACTGCCCGAGTGCGCGGCCGACAGAGAGCAGAGGACTTGCATACTCACCAGTAGACACACCAATAGTGAAGTGTATCGGACAATCTGCCCTGGATGCAGGCAGCGCAGAGACAGTGATAGTGTTATAGTTCCTAAAGGACTGAGCAGGTTTCGCGCCTCCAGAAATGGATGGAGAAGTGAGTGCTGTTTTATTGTGAAACTAATATTTAAAATCGATGTAAATAATGTATCGTTACAAAAGGGTGTAATTTATTTTGTGTTTTATATATGTACGTATATAATGTATATTTCACTGAAAAAATCCTTTTTTAAAACTACTAAGGTTTTGGTTAAATATGAGCCTACCAAACAACTTTGTTAAATTGACCAAGTGTAGTGTTCGACCAACTCGTTTGTTATCACACTTGGTCACTTTGACAAAACTCTTTGGTAGGCTCATATTATTTAACCAAGATTTTTCTCAGTGTTTGCACTTATCTATTTAAAAAAGGTTTCACTACAAAAGTAGTATTATACTATATTTATATATATTTTATCAGATTATATCATCATCATCATCATCAGCGTTTAACCGTCCGCTGCTGGACATACGCCTCTCTGATTTGTTTCCAATCCTCCCGGCACTCGGCAACACGAATCCATCGTTTGCACGCGGTTTCCTGTTGTCGTCGTACCACCTAGCGGGTGGTCATCCCACACTTCGCCTACCTGTCCGTGGTTGTAGATAGAGTAGGTAGATTATATATATACACAGTATTATCGCATCCTAACTTCCCAACATTACCCAAGACATGAACATCTTACTATAATCAATGAGTACGTATGATTTACACATATTTTGGAACAATTTAATCTGATTTTATCATTATGAAAAAAGAAACCACGTTACAGTAGGTTCGTATACTACTAAGCTTTCACCTATTGCAAACATGACGAATTCTAAATTTAATTTAAAAGTTATACAATATTGATATTACGAGTAATTTGCACCTTTAGGATAAATCTTCTAAAATAGTAATAGTTCATACATACAAAACTTCATCTAATATACTCGTAACCTATGCGCTGTACGTCACAATTTTCTCTATGAAATGCTTAGTGTTACATACCTAAATTCAGGAAAAGTCACTTTAAATTATGAAATATAGTCTCTACCAAACTTATAAAATACAAGCTTTACTTACATATTTCAGTGAATTTAAATATTTAAAAGGGAGTTACTTATGTACATATTTATGTACATACAAATATTATTACATAAAAAATTATGCTTTGAAAACTACCTACACCCAAAAATTTCACCACGCATGTTTCGTACAGACGGCCGTTGATGTCTTTTGCTTAGCGACAGGGGTTGTTTGAAAAAACTATGTTGACCTGTTTATGTTTTCGGATATTTTGGGTCCCCATTGCTTTTAAATTAATCGTTCATCGTATTAGAATGTATATTTTCCTTGGTATTCAATTGACTACCATCGATTATATAAATATTTTATAAAGAGAGAGATGCAAAAAAAAAAAAATAATTTGTCAATTGACCACTTACAATTTATTTTCTTGCTTACTTGAGACGAAGTAAATATACATTTTGCATAAGAAAGCAAGAAAACCAATTATATATGCTGGTAAGAGCTAGTACGTATACGGGCTTATGATTGTGCCCATGGAAACGCAGTATTTAATTTTTCTACCGGTACCGTACTTAGGTATGTACATATATATGTATCTAGCAACACCCTAATTGTTTGTATACTGTTGTGAATGTCACATACTTCCTCGTTTTCATACACATAACTCATGTGTATGAATATTAGTAAGTTATCCTCTCAGAGGATTGCTATTCGAATTTGCATTTCATGTGAATCGACTGTAAGTTAATCCGTGATCACGAAGAAACCCTGTATCCTACTAAAGTCGATATGGGTTGTGTTTGGTTGCGGAGTAGCCTAGGTGGTGAGCGCTCGACTCTTACTCGAGAGTTCGTCGGTTCGATACCTGGTATATGCACAATTTTTCATTTTAAATTTCGGTTAAAATTTGTGTGCAAAATTACAACGCACCCCTGTGAATTAAAACACCGTGAGGAAACATATACACTAACGATACGAATATGTCGCAGTGTATAAAGGTTGACTCGAAGAGATTGCCTCCGGCAAAAGTCCGCCTTCAAAAAAACAGAATAACCTGAATCTTTTCATTATTTTGCACCGTTTATAATTAGAAGATACGAGTATCTATGCTACCGTAAGATGCAGACCTTATATTTTTATGAAACCTATATAATATATAACGGGCTGTCAACAAATATATTATTTAATAATTATATTTAAAAATCGCAATGTCTATATTTATCTCTATCTCTTGCAGTCTTAGAGACTAAAATTCTAATTAAAAACTATAGTCGAACAGTCTTAGAGTCGAGGAAATCTAGACATCATTGTTTTATCATAAATGATATGGGTGTCCGTTCGAGCACTCGTCCACCCCGAACCGTACATGCACACGGATATTTTCCCACTAGCACCGCTTAATAATATGTCGCTGACGTTGGCAGCGTGCTAGTAAGACGGATGCGTCTCGAGTAGCGACATACTCCGCGCAGGCAGTTGAGCTTTTTGCTGTGAGCTTTTTTGCAGTGCGTGCGCGCTGTGTGCGGTGGCCCAGTCGGCGATCTTTGACGCTACGGAAACCAGACGAGCCACCCTCGTAAACGGTGCCAAGTGGAGTAGTGGCTGGTTCGAGTAGGCTCGACGTGTAGTCTTGATTCCTCGATTCCGTTAAGTTATCGCTAGTTTCTTTTGTGGGAGGAATTGCTGAAATAGAGTTTAATACTATTAGTTTCTTTTTATGGCAGAGCAAAAGCAGGTGTCGGCGCGCGACAGACACTTGCTTTTCTTATACTGGGAATTGACTTAAAAAGGGAAGGTTATGTGAAAATACACTGTGTAGACAAAGTACTAAGGAATAGGAGAACAAGCTACTTTTTATTGGGCTCTTTTAAAATAGATTTTTTAATATTAATTTAATTCCTTGAATGCTTTCTACGAGTACTATTTAACGACAGGTTCATTAGTTTTCTTAAATATTACTTTATAGCAGGTAATTAAATTATATCATATTTTAGTGTTTTTCCTCATACATATGCTATTTTCATTGACTGCAATGACCGAAATTAATTCCTGTTTAATGCGTGTTCCTCTAAATTGGATTCTCTCTATATTATTCCATCATTCTGCCACGCATAACTAAACTGTCGGATCTCGGTATCGTGCCATACATGATATGAACGAGTTGCATTCTCAGTTGCAATCCGCGCGCGGTTCGGAATCTGACAATTCTACCAACATAGTCAAAGCTGCCCCGGACAGCTTAAGGCGGTTGGGAGAAAAACTATTTAGAAAACAATATGTGTAACGTTTGAATATTCATTTATACTGAAGTGTACAAGTCAATGAGAAAATTCGTCATTTCAATGAACCAAAATACATACGTACTTATGTATCACTCACGCTGAATCCCGACAATCGGAGTAAGCAGATCAATCAGTGTTGTGCTGAAAAAACTCCGGTAAATTACAGCACAACACCGACCACCACATTTCGCAAGTTATTCGGACAAGAAATCAAGCAGCATGTATGGCACGAAGACCCACCAATAAACCAAAATGTACCTAATAATCATTCAGTTTGCTATTCGGTAAACGCATATTAATGTAATATATATTTTATTCGGTAGTAAAAGGTATTCAAGTATGGAATTTATAATTAATATAAAATATATATATATATATACATAAACATTTTTTAATAGTTTACAAGTTCACATCGGCGAATATATTCAAATAGGTGAAATGTTTTATATTTTTAACAACATTTTATTGTACCTGTTGTATATTTTTCTTTTTACATAAGTATTTTTTATTCACGACTTTATAGAGGTCATTTTATGGATGATGGTACCCGTTGCTTCGCCCGCTGTAAATCTTGACTTTGATATCGGCATTGATGGCAGCATAGATACTCCTATCTTCACTACTATTATAAAATGCAACGTCTGGCGTCCTCAGTAGTCATTCAGTCCTGTCTCTCCGTTTATAACTCGAGAATCCCTGGACCGATTTTGATGCGGTTTATATCTAAGTAAAGCTTAATTCTTCCCATCACATATAGGCTACTTATTATCACGATTATAGGTGGCGAGTAGAGAGCTGAAATATGAGAGAGGTCGGTCTGTTTTTTTTTTTAGTTAGTTTATGTTAATTCAAATATGAGAAAATTTAGCTATATATACGCGTTTGTGAAATTAGAAAAGATTATATGTTTAATATGCTAACGTACTAGAATTTTTCGACTCCGTGTTACCACGCGATATTATTAACAAATTCGCCTTAACGACTCTTACCTACAATGTAACACAGATATGTCCACTCTACATAATTTTGCCAGAATGTTCGGACGAACTCGCATTCTAAACGATAAAAAAACCGTAAATGGAATTACTTTATAATTTAAAGTCTCTTTAGTTCGGTATGTAGCTGAAAAAAAAATCAAATATGTGGCGCTTTCGCATCGAGCTCCCTGGTACGTATCGATGTCTCGAACGAGACTAGTCACTTTTTGTAACCGCTAGATGGCGTTGTGTAATTGCATTGCTTTTATGTGCATTGTTGGGATTTTCGCGCTCTTCTAGCGGAGTAAATTGTCGCCGCTCGTTGTCTAATTGCGCCGCGGTATGGCGCTGCCATCGCGCTGGCGGTACAGGCTGCCGTATCAGCTTTGATGTCTGCTGTCAATGTACTGGCATATGAAGAAACAATAAAAATATATGCAGGTAAAATATATAACTACTTGGGTCCGTCCGAATTACATATCTATACAGCTGACGTATTGCATTTTTGTAGTAATAGGTAAATTAAAAAATACGGTTTCCTTATTTCCTTTTTAGTTATGAAAGTTTAAAAACCTTCTATACACAGTAATTGCGAAAGTAAAAATCTAAAAATCGACGGTTTGTGTAGAAAATTATAAAATATTACAATAAATAGTTTGCTGTCGTTAGAGAAAGTTTTGTATTTAAATTTTATAGTAGTTCCCAGCCCTAATACTGATCCAGTTACCTATATTAGCGTAAACTTTCAAACGTTCAAACATTTCTGCGCACCTTAACAAATAACCATATTTTAATGATGAACTGATTAATACAAAATGTAACACATTGCACGCTGAAAAAAAAATAAGTAAGTACGTAATATATGAAAATAAACTACATTTAATTCACCTTAGGTTAAATTTTGGATTTCTCGAAATTGACACAAGTAGTCCCTAGTCAACAAGCCTGCCCGACATAGCCAAGCTAGCCATATCAGCCTTCATAAAAACGCCACCATAAAGTAGAACGCTCGGTATACTCGTAATTAGCAGCATTTTCACATAAAACGCGCCTCCGTCAATTATAAACAGTTATTTAGCCGCGGTAATGAGCCGCATTAGCGGAGCGGTGTCGCGCGCGTCTATCCATACAACTTCATCCGCTGCCCCGCGCACTCCCGCGCCGCCGCCGCGAGCTTTTCCAAGGAAAAGTTTAGTGAGCTTCGAGCGCGAAGAAAAGCGGTGACTTTGCGATCGCGCAAATCGCAATCTACGATTTTTTTAAGAAGCCGGTTTAATTTAAAAATCATGTACCTATTTGTGTTCAGGAAATTTTTGAAAATGAAACTTTTAATTTATTTTAAATATATTATATTAAATAGTTATTTTCTCATTTTATTCTGAACTTCTGCATATTTACTTGGATTATAAACATTTAATGAAAATTGTTAGCACGCTTCTTCTTCTTTCTTGCAGTCATTTTATTCGCCTGACTGCTGGGTTCATGCCTCTCTCATTTAAATGATATGAGAGGATTTAGTGATGCACTTCCACGATGCTTTCCTTCACGGGAGTGTCAGCAACCACAAATTTTAATGTTGTAAATATTGTGCTCCCAGTGGGGATAGAACCCGCATCTCCAGCTTGAGCGGCGTGCTCTTGCCCGCTCGGCTAATCTGTCACACGAGGACGCAATACTCGCTAAATACACTAGAGTTTATCAAATACCCTCTACTAATTACGCAATTAAAAATATACATTGATTTAGATAACGATGTACTGATTGGACTATCATACATAATTTTAGATACCAAATTATTAATAATTAACCTAATGACCAGGGAACCATTTGCAAACCAATTACATAGAACAAGTTATTACCTGTGTACGCACACAGATTATTTGACAAATTTGATATAATATCTATATTTTATACTTGTGTTCAACACGGCGTACATATAATATAGATATGAATGGGCGGCATTGGGACCGTGTTCTGAATGAAGGAATTAATTCTGGCAGTCGGTAGTTTGTTATTCAGTACTGAATAATGTAATAATCGAATAATTTAGTACGCTTATGAAAATTATATGGGAAGGGCAGGTATTCAACCAAAACGAAAAATTTTCGTTAGTATATATATATATATATATGTATATACAGTGACGTTGAAATTACAACTGGTTTGTTTAGTTCAATACATTTTTTTTTATATTTTGTTCTTGAAAGGTAATTTGTTCAATAATTTTGTGAAATGATTATAAATTTTATATCTTTGTCGAAATGAGAACCGTTAACAATTGCTCTAGCTAAACATCCGAGAATATGTATATATGTTAAAATTAAGCAATAAATAGTAATTATTTTTTTCCATTGTAAAATTCGTATTGCACATTGGCCATAGAATCTTATATTTTATTTCAGTTGTGTGATTTTGAAAGAGTAACTCTGAATTATTAGAATTCAAGTTTTCACGCAAATTCTAATTAATATTGAAATATATATTTTCGCTATCCTTATACGAAAATTACTCTTTGGCAATAAACTTTCACAAACAGGAAAAATTCAAATTATAAATTTTGCGACCCGCAGAACTCGTAATTTTTTATAATTATATTAATTACCTACACTCCAATGAACAATCCTAAGTCCACACCACCCAGCGAAACAACCCTTGGTTTAAATGTCGTACCAAAAAAAAAAGAATCAATTAAGGCCAGGAGTGATCCTACTTGGCCGCGGGCCTCATTAAAAAGCACAGCCTCATCATCCGCAGTCAAATTTTACGACATCAGCCGTCATCCAGCGCTCCTACGTACCCTTAACCGTCCGGTTAGCCAAGATTAACCGAGATTACCACTAAACCTGACTACTTTACTAAGAAGATGATCCACTAAGGAAGCACTTCAAAATAATAATATTGAACTACGAGTAAGATTGCGCTCTTATATTTTTAGCCCTATATAATTTAGGCTCGTTTATGTAAACCGGAATAAGGAAATTATGGAAAAACTACATTAAATATTGTCATGCAATATGATGTGCGATATGAAGCACCAGAACTGTCTCTAGTTCTAGAGTCTGTCTCTAGAACTGTCTGTCTCGTTTTTCTTACCGTCCAACGCAAAGAAACGAACTGTAGAGCCTGCATATTTAATTAATATGAATCGTCGAACAATGCGTCCTGGCCTCTCCGAATTATTCACGATGGCGCTTCGGAGGCAGATTCTCGGGTTTGCAGTCCAAATTCTAGTAAAGTGTGTCACGCGATTTGACGTAAAAAGGTTAACAAGGTGTTTCGCCGTTTTTGTTTTTCGTCGCCGATGGGACGAGCTTTTAAAAAATAAAAGTTGCAGCGACCTCCGCGGTGGCTCCGTTCTTAACTCACGACTATACATGACCAATTTTTTTATGGCGCGGCCGGTTACCATTCGGGGGTTAAGGAATGCACTCGAATTGACCCTCTTGAGAGGAATTTTGTTTTTTGACAATTTGTAATATAATTACAAAAAGCCATGAATGGGTTTATTTAATCGATTTCGTTATTTTAATTTCGACGAAATTAAGCTTCTTCTCATATCAAAATAATGACTAAATATTTGCATGTAATTCACACACGACAAACAGCATTTTTATAATTTTTGGAGATTTTAGTATTATTTATTATGCAAACCGAGAGTTAAGTTATAAGACCTGTTCAAATATGAAGAGCATATCTACTCCACGTATTTCCGAAGTGACCTTTTGGTATTTTTTATTCAATTCTTTCGGCTCGGTGTTCTAATAAAACATTTATATGACGGTGTGTTTACCGCTTGTTTTGTCTGTCGGTCTGTCCGTTTGACGTGATCATTATGGACCCACTTGGGTCCGATTTATTGGACCTTGTAGTGATACGTTTATTGGCATAAACGGCGAATTAACAAGCTAAATAATTGCCGGGATTGACCTATTGATATTTTATGTCGATTTTTGAACCTTTTTTGTCAGTTTCAACGTAATTATAAGTTATATAAGCAGCAAATAGAGTTATGGTTTGAAATTTTTATTGGGTTACTCCTATTTGTTTTATGAGCTTGTCTTGTTTCGAGGTTAATAATTAGCAGAGGAATACTAAAATGGATGTAGAAGAAGAATAATAAGAATATGCTACATCAAAATATAGCCACTATTTTAATATAACGAAAGAAATGTAAAGGAAAATTTAAATTTAATATTTTTTCGGTGTAAATATATATACGTAAATGAACTACATATTCCATTCAGGTTCTGCTGAAAATAATCGATAATTCAAATACCTAAATAAATACATTTGCCATAACAGACAAAAGTAAATTTTTAAAGTCGTCTAAAAATACACAACGGCCGACGCTCATTAAAATTAATCATCTAATTTACTTATTGCAAAACACGCTACAACATCTACATAATATTTGTATCGATAGACATGGGTTGGTACAGGTTTTGGTGTAGGTCAGGTGCAGTGAAATCCGATGCTCCACAATAGTGCCGACTCGAGTTAGCAGGAGGGCCGAGTCCTGTAATTATTTTTTTGTTTGACGGTTCCTTCCCTCGGGCGCCGCGCCCGCCTCGCCCCGCGACCTCCCGGCGCACACGCATCCTTCGTATAAGTAGACAGATAATTCGATTATTTATTTTATTATACCTTAGATCTAGTTTACATTAGTCGCAATATATAAAATAAATAATTTTACACCTTTTTGTTTTTATGCACTACATCTATGTGTGCATGGAAAAACGTTCTTGTGTCTGCGTACCTGAATATTACTTTTAGATCAATCGCCATAATAATTTTAGTAAATTGGTTATAGATTTCGGGTTTTTTGTCAACGTGTAATAAGTAAAGAATAATTTACATAGCTTTCTTCAGTGTCACGTCAAAAGGCATTATGAGTATTTTTAATATTAATATTTTGTCAATAAATACGATGAAATACTGTTTACACGGAGCTTTCTCATTGAGCAGGTGAATGATACATCCTTGAAATTCTTATGAATGAAAATATTCACAATGAAAACAAACATTGGCAGCTCGGGCGCATCGCGCCTGTTCGTCATACGGATTTTCCGACCTTGACAGTGTTTCCGCGGATAGCACTTTCACTTTGATCTCGAGCTATTCACTTAGTCACCAGAAAATTCTCGAATGAATCACGGCAGAGTATTACGCTGGAGATCATAGTCGTTCAGTTTTCCTTCAAAACTCTGATGCGACCTTTAACTTATGTGCTCATGATGATACTACGAGTATAGCGACGAACGAATGACCTTTGCGTTCGGCAAATAGCCGAGACAATAAGGAGCTGTGAATCACTTTTCACTTTAAAATGTCAGGTGAAGTCGAAAATGCTGGCACGTTTTCTGTATCATCCAATACAATAGTACAAATGGTTGACAATACAACAAATACACATAAGGAAAATGTCAACTTCGCGCAACGTCAGAAGCTTGTCATCGTTGTATAAACGTGCCCATCCTTTTTCGAATTTTATTTTTAAATTTATTACATTTCTGACTGTTGCTGGATGAAGGTATTCATGTAAGAGATGATAAAGGTATCTAATGTAGGATATTCCGATTCCGTAACTGGGTTCGTTTCAAATTTAACTGGACCCATAGGTTTCAAAAACTGCAAAGTCGTATGCGCGTGCGCTCAGATTTTGACATGCCGGCGACGCACGGCGGCGCGCGCGGGGTGGAGGCGGGAGCGCGTGACGCGCACTCGTACCGGCGGCGGTGGCGGTGGCGGCCGGTGCGTTGACTCACGGATTCAGGATGTCGACTATGATTAACGGTTTTATGTTTGTTTTGATGATTGCTGCTTTAATCACTGCATCGGCCGGGAAAACCCACCTGAAGTCAGTCCAAGCTGACGATACGATAACGTATGTAAATAGAACGAAACAAAATGCAACTCACAATAATATTTTGGAGCGCACGCGTCGCACACTGGTGTCCTTGGACAGGAAAACGAAGTATGGGAAGACCGCCTGAGAGGTGGGACGAAGACATTAGGCACGTAACGGGCGTATGGAGTAGTGTTGCCAGTGCCGGGAAGGTTAAAAAAAATGGAGAGGCGTACGTCCAGCAGTGCACGTGTAAGCGCTGATGATGATGGATGATGAATATTTATATGTAGAACGGCATATTCTATCATTTATGTGCGTGTAAATTTTTTTTTTTTTTTATTGAAGCTGACACGGTTTGGCTACATCACCTACAACGTCTAGTGTGAGCCCATAACACCGGGTGAACTAGGT
>WYDE02230732.1:0-14706 GCA_009867175.2 Adela reaumurella
GAGAAGCATTACCAAATTCCTTCAGAAATCTGTGTCACAGCATACAGACCGGACATACTCATATTCTCAAAGGCGACCAAGCACGTGGTGTTTGTTGAACTTGGGTCCATGGGAAATTAACATTCCGAAAGAACACAATTTTAAAGTTAATAAGTACTGCAACTTGGTAGACCGAATAGTAAGAAATGGTTTAAAGATTGATCTCTTCGCTGTGGAAGTCTTAGCAAGAGGACTACCAGCGAAATCGCTCTATAGTCTTTTCAAGAATCTAGACCTGCCAAAATCGACGCATTAAGATCATGCATGGAGGCTTCAAAAGCGTCACTGGAGGCATCCTACAATATATGGATAGGTAGAGAGAGGGTGGAACCGGCAATAATAATTCTCCACGTCATAGTTATTGCAGACTAGCTGACGAGGGCTTGCGGCGAGCCGAAATGTAGTGCGAAAAGGAGTCTGACGGCGCTGCCTGGTGGTCCCAACCTCGATGAATACCCTTTTCCACTGCCAATGGGCCCGGATATCTTTGGTGAAGCCATTGAGTGCTGAGTTCTACACCTTCCATTGAGGTAGATTGCCCCAGGAGTTCCCAGAAGTGAGACATTAAAGAAACTGTTGGAGAAGATATCTCCAATACGAATAGTCTCTGCAACTTAGGCGGCGTGCATAAATAACGTAAATAAGTTAGAGGGGTTAGACGAAAATTGACGTCTGATGTCGTGGGGAGGAAGGGGGGTTCATATAGCGAAGACGTAGACTTAGATTTCAGATGAGAACATTACGGAAAACTGTGTCATAAAGTGGCAGGGTCACGCCCAAAACGACGCTAGGTTATGTTGGGGGGTGTGTGGGGGTCAAACTTTTCCCTAAAATCGAAGACGTAATTTATGCGCGCCACCCTAATTCATGGCTCCATCCCTTGCAGGACATTATAGTGATAATGCCAGCCCATCACACTCTGACACTGTGTTTTCCACCATCTGTCCGAGGATTTCATTTGGTGATATGTAACTCATGTGGCATCATCACCTCAACTACAAGCACACCACATCAATATTGATATTGTATTCAAACTGCCTTGTGTGTTGTAGGCGCGGCCCCAACGGTGGCGCCGGGCGCTCTTCAGCGCGCACCGCCCCCGCCTCCCTATCCGGGTACACCGCGCCATCCGCCGCCGCCGCCCCCTCCACCTCCATACCCACAGCAGGTACGTACAGAAATGCTTACAGGCCACCTGTACATACATACATGCATACATGTACACATACTAACATTTACACTAACACGTTTAATAACAATCATTTTCGAATTTTGAATAAAAATATTAAAAAATAATTAATGGTTAGAAATGAGGACTTTCATGATTTGATAGTTTTTTCTTAACCATGAACTATGTGAAAATGTATGCATCAATTTAAATGGATGACAAAACCATTCGCGATGTTTTGGTTTTTGGGGAAAAATACAAATGCCAAGTACCCAGATTTAACCTAATTCAAATCAAAAACTTAGCGGGTGGGATAATTTTTTTTTATAACATTGAAAAGTTTATGTAATGCATTTCATTCAACAATATAAAATTGATAAATTATGTTTTTCTGCCTCATACGTGCTTTAATAGTGGTTTTACATAAATTTTTAATTCTGAGTTTTTTTTTTTTGCTGAGCAAAGCGAAGTCGACTAGGGTCAAAAAACTTTGAGCGTTAAGCTAGTCCAGCCCCCTGGAATAAGCCTTCTTAGGAGTTTGATGTGTATATTAATCCTTAGTGACGCTAAAGGGAAGCATATGTCACTCATATTTTCAATGTACCTCTTCCATAAACAAATAAATTGCATTTGAATTTGGCCGGGCCAGCCTGACGTTTTCAGCTCGACATTCTCATAAGTCAACAAATACAGTATATACCGAGACAATGTTGCTACTTTCTCTTAGTGACCATGAAATTAAGCTTCAAAAAGACTTTATGGCCAGGTTACTTGACTATAGAGTTCGAGCTTTACATTATCCTTATTGACGCTGAGGAGAAGCTTACGTGACTCATTACTTTTCAGTGTATATGTTCGATAAATGAATAAATAGCATTTGAAACCAGCCTGACGCCGTAGCCCCTGCCCCCTTCCTAAAAACCAAATAATCACCTTATGTACTGAGACAGTCTCTCTACTTTCCCTTAGTGACAGAGGAAAACAAGCTACCTACTTGCTGAATATTTCAGTCCAAATACTTATATCTACCGAGATATTGGCGTGACTGCTGGGCTGGGCTGAAAAACAATGCAAAAATACTTTATGGCCAGGTTACTTGACTTTAGAGTTTGAGGTTTACATCATGCTTAGTGACGCTGAGGAGAAGCATACGTGACTCATTACTTTTCAGTGTATATCTTCTATAAACGAATAAATAGCATTTAAAGAGGGCCGGGCCAGCCTGACGCCGTAGCCACGGCGAGGCGGGTAGCGACCTTACTCCTGTTATACCTGGCTCTCCCTAGCCAGAGAGACAGTGCGGTTAGATGATGAGCCCTAAAGATGTTGGCTGATCTTGTATCCACTCACCTCCTCTCTTCCGCTCGCTCAGTCCACCGGCCCGACTGACTCGTCTGCTGGCCAAGACGATGCATCAGGAGGTTGCGTCTACGAGCTGTGGTACACACCCGGACGATGCAGTGGAGGACCTGTCTACCACATAGTATTTTGTTGTTAATTTAGCACCACCCAGGGGGCACGTGTGACTTTAGGACCTAAATGTGTCACGGGCGCTAACAACATTGCCTCCCTTTAAATGCTATTTATTAGTTATCGAAGATATACACTGAAAAATAATGAGTCACGTATGCTTCTCCTCGGCGTCACTAAGCATAATGTAAACCTCAAACTCTGTAGTCAAGAAACCTGGCCATAAATTGTTTTTGAAAATGTTTCAGTCCGGCCCCCTATTCACGCCAATATCTCGGTACATGTAAGTATTTTAACTGAAATATTCAGCAGGTAGCTTGATTTCATTGGTCACTAAGAGAAAGTAGCAACATTGTCTCGGTACATACTGTATTTATTGACTTATGAGAGGGGCCAGGTAAAAAAGTCAGACTGGCCGGGCCCCCTTCAAATGCAATTTATTTGTTTATGGTACATTTACATTTGGTACAATTTATGAGTCACGTATGCTTCCCTTTAGCGTCATGAAGGATTAATATACACCTCAAACTCCTAAGAAGGCTTATTCCAGAGGGCCTGGCTACTTGACGTACATAACATTTTTGGTGTCTGTTTATATGTCTGCTTGTTCTCACAACTTCCAAAATGGTTAAGCCGATTGGGCTGAAATTGTGTTTCATTTTATATGCCAATAGCTTGCCACACATCATTTTCAACTTCGGAAAGAAACCTCGGTGGAAAATTTTAACGTGCACTCCTAAAGGTTTTTTTTTCCAATACCTCTACTAATATAAATTTTAAACTGCCTAGAAGAACTGGCAAGAAACGTCATTGCAAATTTTTCAACGTCCATCGCGAGTATCGTAAAGCCTGTTACGACAAGACTAGCATACGTCTGTCTTGTCAATAACAAATTATTGATATACGTGGGTGGATTGAAAAGTACTCAGCCTAACCAAGAAAATAAACACATGTAAAATCAATTATATTTTTCTACGTAATCGCAATCAAGTTTAATGCACTTGTGCGCAAGCCATCCAATCACTAGACGGCTTTCATCACAGTAGTGATACGATTGGCGGAGCGCGGCGCGCGCGCAAATACAAATAGTAATGAAGTTTTATTATGTATCCGTTGTTGCAACTCCAAAACTTCATTGTGTGATAGATACATCGATATTTACGGTAGCACTATATTTGTTTTTGGTTTTGCAGCGCAAAACTCGCATACTTAGAGCAATCGCCACTGCGTGAAATAGTAAATTGTGTTCTTTTTAGTTTGATTGAGAGCAGCCGCGGGACCCACCTCGCTGACACCTTGTGGAACCCCAATTCATTGACTATATGATGTTTTAGGTTCGTTCATAAGAGATGCCTATAATCTCGGCTATATCTCTAATTTTTAATCTGCCATCTCCCATAATTAATTATCAAGTACCTTTCCAATATTTTCATCAGTAGTGGACGTTGAAGGCCTTCCAGAGCAGGGTTTGTCTTTCACACTTCTCTACCATACTTGATGTTCGGGCCAATTCGCCCAACAAGAAATAATTGTTTGGTCCCAGTCCACAAAATCGAACTAAACTTTTATTGAATGGGACCCGTTGCTATTGGGAATATTACTTGGGCGAAAGTGGATTCAGTCCCCTGCTTCATGCGGCGAGGACTCGCGCCTCGCTCCGTCAGCCCGCGCCGGCCAAGGATGGTGAAGCTTGACCACTCCCAATATCTATTCTGCATACAATTGACGTCAATCGATAACACATAATAAGTAACAACAACATCCGCTGCGCCGGTCGCTCTGGGGATGACGGACTAAAACGCAATCCCTCCTTCCAGTCCCACCGCCGCCGGCGACACCCGTCGTCGTCCAGGTATCCACGTTCCGCACAGTAATGTGCACCGTGATGGGACTACCGTTCCCACCACTTACATGTCTCCTTGGGGCTGCGGCCTATTCGACGCATCCAGCCCCAGGAGGGAAACCACCTAACGTGTAACCACAAAATGGCGCCGCCGACTCCACTCCGACGGCCGGCTCAACCGCGATGGACACACCAGACTAATTATGCTATGACAGAGATAAAGCTAAAATGACACAAACAAAAAGAAGTAATGTGAAACAATGCGTGAAACCCGCGTTTCACCACCTTGACCACAGAGTAATGCCACTATTACAGGGTTGCCAGATGTAATTTTTCCAATCTTCGCCAGATTTCAAATGTTAGAAATAGAATGAATTCACGCAGGTATATACTTTGGGCGATCCGTCTCCATAGACGGCGCCTTATCTGAGGTAAGATTGGTGCAGGCGGCAGCACCTTACCTGTCGCCGCAACGCTCGCTAGTCAGTTTTAAGCCAGATTCTGAGGTGAATGCACGCTCGTCGCGCACCGGCCCGGGTACGCCCGAGGTCGTAAAAACCTTTCACGATTGCAGTGGATTTATCGTGCGGGCATGTCGGACATATTTGACTCGGGTTGAGCGATAATTTGCCGGGTCGCGGCCTTTGAAGTGCCTGAAATAGCGGCAGTCGGACGGCGGAATAGTTGAGTCGTGTGGAGGTGGAGCGTGTCGCCATTTTGTCGGAGCGTCCCAAGCGCTTGTTGGGGTGGTCGGTCCCACGTTTGGGACTCTTGTCATCGGTCGTGGATTATGAATATTTGCAGAAGTTGTTGGAACAATTAGTGAACCCCCGAATGGTGACCGACACAAAAGGTGAAGTCGACACATGCGTTGTGCGTTGTCGGTGTGGATTTATGTATAATGAACAATGGTGTAGCGAAGACAACGAATTGCTCGGCGGCTTGCCGGTAGACGTCACGGGCTTAGGATCGTCGCTTGGTCCCACCAATATCGCTATCGATATCGCTTAATCATCCTGCATTCTTATCTTATATTGCTGGGCTGTCTGCCCAGCAATATAAGATAAGAATAATGTAGGTAGGATGTAGGTGCGCCCCACATTCTCGACTTAGCGGTGCCCACCGACTTCGGTAAGTCGAAACCGAGTTTTTCTGTATTCTCTTGTTTAAATTTTGGTCAATGTAGTAGGACGGTTCGGAATTTCGTCATTTTATAAAATGACCAGTTCACGCTAAGTTGAACTAATTTTGGGCGCGGTCCATATATGGTTGATGACGGTATATCCAACCGTTATTCGCACAAGAATTCGACAAAATAAGTTTGGCCAACATGTTACCTTTTAAAAAAAAAAAAAAACGCAAAACTTGATTAGGCAGACAGAATTAATTTTGATGAACCACTGATGAGAAAACGTCGAAAAATCCATATACATATGTGTTTTTCTTTAAAAAACCTACTACAAAATCTGTATTTCCTCACAATGTGGCTTTGTGAGGAAATACAGATTTTTTAGTAGGCATTCTGTGAAAATCCTTATAAATCATAATTTGTACGAAAAATCATGTATTTTTAATCCGTATCTTTCGGAAAAAATCCCTTCAAATTCTGATACATTCGTACGCCTATATATAAAATATGTCACTGCGATGGCCTTAAATGTATGTATAATAGAAGTGCAACAATGTAGCTCTAAAATCTATAGCGGCATAGAGCGAGCGGACACTTCTCTTTTTAAATGACTCTTTCGACTGACTTGACTTTGACATGTCGTTTTAGGTTTTACTACTCTGGAATCTAATGTGAAAAATCGTCCACATGCTTTGGTTATGTGCGTTCTGAGGGATAACACCTTAACGGGTGGCACCACTAGAAGGTAGCACATGGGATTTGCCGGAGAGCTTACAAATACAACCTGTGCTATTTTCCCGACCATTGCTGGCTTCTCCTACAGAGGGTAGAAAAAGTCAGGGATAATTTCGAATCTCTAAGGAACTAGCAGAGACTATCTGTCAGCCTCACCCAAGAAATTACAACTAATTGTTGAATGCGTTTGGAACTTTGCACAATTACCGGTGCCGTCACGAGTTTGGAGCGCTCGTTTGAATGGTTTTTCAGTTGAGCTCGTCCCTCGCGCTTAGCTCACACCCGCGCACAATCGCACACGCAATCGCGCGGTACAATCGCACACATT
This sequence comes from Adela reaumurella, assembly GCA_009867175.2. Taxonomy (NCBI): domain Eukaryota; kingdom Metazoa; phylum Arthropoda; class Insecta; order Lepidoptera; family Adelidae; genus Adela; species Adela reaumurella. Next base: position 6,713 of record WYDE02230732.1, read on the forward strand.
GCTTCGATACTCTCTGGTTTTTTGCCTGGCTATCCCGTACTAAATCATCCCTCCCCCAACCCCCGATCGACAGACCCAAAACCCAATTATTATACATTATATTCCAATAAAAGTTCAATTTATATATGGGCTTATAATGTAATTGTGTGCGCGATTGTACACTTGACACCCCACCACTTTTAGGTAGGGCCCTTTAACCATTTCTGTACCAGTAACAAGTTTGAACTGAATTAGATAATATGGGTGGTTTTGATTTTAAGAATTAAATGGATCTGTATCAGGCTGAATAATTTTCAATCTACCCTCATATACCGTGTTTGTTTAACCAATTTAGCAAAATTTATTCTTAACTTTAAACGAATTCATACTTTTTTGCTCAGTAGAAGGCCGACTTATTACTGGAGGCAGTCTCTTACAGTCACCCTTTTATAACTCACAACATCTTTATTAAGAGGCGTGCACCCACAAACTATGCTACGCTGCAACCCTGTACTTTCAACAATGCACTTGCGATGTAAAATATAATTTGAAAGCGTGAAACCACTATTAACTTAATAAACTTAACAGATATATAACACAATATACGTCAATTTATTTATATGTATGAATGTGCTATATTTGAAAATCTTTCCCTGTGCTATGTTGTGTTTTAGAATTGAGAATATCTTGGAGGATTGTCGTATTACAGAAGTATAGTGTTGCATGCAGTACATTTGATTGAGAGACAGAAAAAATAACCGACACCACATCTGAATATGCCTCATTGACCCCATTCACCTCTGACTCTTTGAATGTTACATAGTGTCATTGAGTTTTGTACAGGAACAATAAATCAACCGCTTTCTAACCTGTTGAAGTGAGGGGAAGTGAGGCATTTTTGGACCGCTTTCAATGTAAAATGTGGTGGATGAGGCTGGTTTCATAACATCTTAATCATTTCTCAGTGTTAAAACAATTTCAAGTGATTAGTTAGACCACATGAATCTAGCCTCGCATTTGTAAAGAGATATTTCAAATGTTCATATCCAAAGCAATATTAATTTGTCTACCCTTCGGTGGCGGTAAACGAAATTTGATTATCCCGGAATGACTCTGTTCTCTTCCGAGTTTAACTTTAACAAGAGTATCAGCGTAGCAGATTAAGCAAAAGCGGAGAAGTGATATTGCACGGGTATGCGTCGGTTTCGACGATCAGTGTTTAGTCTAGTGAGTGTGTTCATTTTGCATGCGAGGATCGGTGATTGAATTGTTTTATTTGGTTACTGCCGTGCGGCGGCAGATGGGCTTTGATTGCGGCGACGCGTGGGGCGATTGGCTGCGAACCCGCCGCCCGCTCTTGCTCCAGGTCAGTGGGCTAGAGCCCTGCCGACCCTTAGCTCACCACGTGCTCTAGTCTTAGTCTGGCACAACACCCCACGCACCCCCCCTCTCACCCACCACACTCTCCAGTCCTTCAACTTCGAATGCCTCCGCTCTGTGTTTCATACAGTCTTACAATCTCAAATTCAGTATACTATCGATGGCAGTTTGTACTCTACTTTCAGAATATAGGATATGTTTTGGAAAATGTTATATTTTCATGTGATATCTCACATAAATAAATTCGTATGGATTATGTAATGGATGCATTTGTCCATAAATAATTAAATATAAAAGTGAAAATTATTGGCAGTTTTATAAAATCATCAAACGATTAGCGGAAAATTAAACACGTAAGAATTTACAAGTCTGGGAATAAATAAATGCAAAAGGAGAGTGAAAAACAATGTTAAAAAGAAATTGTCATCTGCACATTTCTAAGGTAAAATTTCAATCTGCTTTCAATTAATTTAATATTGCCGGTTCTTTATTTGATATTGCAATGTATGAACACAGAGCGAGGCTGACTATACTCGATCAAACTGATACATATCTTTCGCTTTCCTTAGTAATTCATCATAAGTCAAAGAATTGTGGTTGCGGTTGAGCACCGGGTGGGCTTGAGGACTGATTTCTCAAGAGTATTTCACTTCATCCGCACACCAATTCCCTAAATTTATACCGGAGAGCATTCGGAAATGTCATAAATCGAAGCCACACAAGAACCAATAAAAATACTTTCAAAAATGCGCTTTACGGGCACGTCTTTACTCGATGTGAATGTTTTTATAAATGTGAAGTTGAAGCTCACTTTGGCTTAACTCTGGCTCGCTTCCATGGCTGCATGTTCCGCTGTGTCACACGCCTGACTAATCTTTGTACTATTCCAGCAACCTTCCCAACACTCGACTAACTCTAGTGTCGTTCGTCACACTAGCCGCACTGTTGTGTTTACACTTACTATACTGTAATAAATATGTTGAAAACAAAGGTGTCTCTTACTTATTTTGAAATAAAGTTTATTCATTATTTGTCGACGCCTCGGGCGAAGTACTTTTTGCCAGTACAGCTGTGCTCTCCATCAGTCCGCGAACGGGAGTACAAAAATGTTTAGTTCATCCGTAAAATCGTGTATAACACCAATATCTGGAAGTTTATCGACTCGTAATGGTTTAGAAAGCAGTATAGAATTTCTTTATAAAGGTAAACAATGATTATGCTATTTTCTCTGAGAGAAAAATGTGCATAAAACTTTATTGCAAATCATTGTCTCACTGTTATCGATCTTTTTAAACGCACGATTAAGTTTCATTCATCGCAGTAGAAAGTTTTAAACGTTTTAAAATGACACAGTATTTCTCATTGTTGTACTATTTTGACGAGTGTTTCATACATAGATCTTCTTGTGACATAATTTTGGTTGTATAATATCTTAGTTTATTATACATATTAATTAACTTTTGCGCGTGTCACGTGCATTATTAAGATTAAACTTTGTAATTAATGCGGAGATATAAATACAATTTTATGTACCGATTACGCGGCCATCGTAATTTTCTCACGCATTACACGACACTACCATTGTGATTACAGTAGCAACCCTATGTGAGAAATATGCCTTTGTTTCCATTACTTCCGCTACATGTGCATGCACTAATATTGCATTCGAACTAACCAAATTTCCAGTTGTCATTTCAAATTTATTATTTCTCTTTCTGACATGAGAGGGTTTCTGCTGAAAGCTGTAAACTTTGTGATACATTTTTAAGAAGGTGACGGTTTCTTTTAAATGCTTTATATTAATTATTATTATGGTGGCAGATCTGCACGGATCGTTCAGACTTAGAAAATTTACGTCTCAAGATCGATAGTGCTCTTTTCCTAAAAGATGCGAGAAAAGTTTCAAATATATAGTGAACAATATTATATTAGCGAGCTCGCACGTTGCACATGCACCAATTTAGTAAAATACGATCACAATGTAGTCGGTACCTGTCTTCATAGTTGCCACTGTCTTGACAAATTGACGACGGATGACCAGTCAGACCATTACTGTTGATTCTACCATATAAATGTAATTTTTTTTGAGACTCTAAGTTCAATAAAATATGTACCTTGTCTAATTCTGAAACTATGTGTTTCTAACATCATATACATATTGTGAAAATGAATATTAATAATAATCGTGTTAATATAATATATTATCATTTGTAAATAATTAAATGATGTATATACATTTCTTTTTTACTGTATTATTATTTATTTTCACACTATGGCCATATATTATGGCAAATATGTTATGGAAAGTGAAACTTAAAATTAAAAGTATCGATAGATATGAGTTATTGTTTGAAGTGTCGTCACGTTTGAAGAGGTGGAGGAATTGACTAATGCAAAACATGAAAGAAACTTAATTTAACCATCAGAACGTAAACCAGGAGCAACCGTTGCTTCTGGAGGAGCTACTGGAACAGGAGAAGCGGGAACAGGAGCGGCAGACGGAGGGCGAGTGGGGGGGAGTGGGCTCAGCGACGGTGGTGGCGCCCCCGGTGGTGGTAGCGCCTCCTACACCTGCACCCCCCGCTGTGCCCCTCTTCACGGCTACTTCGATGCCCGCTCCTCCGCAACCCCCAGACCGCATCCTCACCGAGGCTGACCGCCAAGCCCAACATCTCTACGAGCAGTGGCTGCAACATCACAATATCCACGTCCACGATCAGCTCAAGTACTATGAGGACGAGGTCCACAAACTCCGCAAACAGCGCAAGGTGAGCCGCCGCCGCAGTAGTGAGCTTTCGTGTTTGTGCGCATTTAGCATCCTCCGAGAAATCTTCGAAAAGGCATGCACTTCTACGTATTGATCATTTCCCTGTTCACAGTCTCTGAATAGCAAACAACGACAGCTGCGCAAGTCTGGAAATGAGCTCGCTCCAGCCGACGCATCGGAGCTGCTCCGTATCTCCACTGAACAGTCTGTGCTGCAGAAGCATTTGGAGTCAGCTAGGAAGCAATCCCGTCAACATACCATGCTCTTGCAGGTGAGGTTTTTAATATTTTACCTCCTTTATTCTAACTCTGCTTTTTAGGAATGAAATTTTGATAATAATCATTCTCATTTCAGGAATACCGTAATAAACAAACACAACAAAATCCACAACTGGCACAACAAACCACTGTAGGGCAACAGCAAATGACTACAAATCAAACTGTGTTCACCCAAAATCAAAATATGCCACAATCACCCCAGCTTCAGCAACAGATTGAAAGGCAGAATACAATAAACAGACAAATGCAAGTGATACAAACAGCTGCAGGGCAGCAGACGGTAGTGCGACAACAGTCTGTTATAGGACCTGATGGTCAACAAACAATAATAGGCTCTCAGGGAAGAATCGGGGCTATCGTCGCGTCTCCTCATCAGATTCAAGCCCAGAGTCGAATAGTTCAAGGTGCAAGAACTCTGGTCATTGAACAGTCTTCAGGTGGAACACAACAGCAACTGGTTAGACAACTTTCTGTTGGGCAAAACGAGAGAGGGCAGCAGGTTACTGGAATGCAACAGAGTACAATGCATTTGCAACAATTTGGACAACAACAGTTCCAGACAATACGAGCGACGGGTCAACCAACCGTGCAACGCGCCGGCAGTCAGAGACCTTCAATGTCACCACTTCACATCCAGTCTCCTCACTCTCAATCTCCGTTACATTCTTTGGCGCCTCAATCGCCACTGCATCATCTGACATCCCCTCTGCAATCACCTTTGCATTCTCAACAGAGCCCTTTACACGCCCAACAATCTCCTTTGCACACCCAGCAATCTCCGTTGCACACTCAGCAATCTCCGTTGCACACTCAGCAATCGCCACTACATAATCAGCAGTCTCCAATGCATCCACAACAGTCTTCAATGCATGTCCAACAATCGCAAATATTGACTCAGCAATCGACCATCCACTGCCAACAATCTTCTATAATTCAACAGCAACAGCAGGTGATGCATCAACAGCAATCTCCGATGCACGTGCAGCAATCGCCGATGCATTCTCAACAATCGCCGATACATCCTCAGCAATCTCCGATGCATAGTCAGCAAAGCCCGATGCACACGCAGTCCCCGATGCATCCACACCAGTCTCCGATGCATTCGCAGCAATCCCCGATGCATCCTCAACAATCTCCTTTGCATACGCAGCATTCACCTATGCAGCAACAACAGAACACAATATCTTCGCCACAACATTTCCTACAGCAACTGCAAGCTCAGAGGACCAGCCCTCAACTGCCCACACCAAGTCGGAGTCCACAGGTATGATTTTCAACCAAACTGGAATGAGTTTGTTTATATTTCTTGTCTTTTTATGAATTAATGTAGATTATTTGATTTGTGATCATATTTGTGTAAAGTGGGGCTCACTGCTGCCAAATTAGCGTTTTAGGTTTCAGATATAGTTATTTTATTTTTAGTTTACAATGAGTTTTAGCGCCCAGTGCTAAATCTAGCGCTTTTTGATTTCATATTGTAATATTCATATAACAAAAGAAACACTATAATACTATACTTTTTAGAACTAGCGACATAAAGTTTCTGATACCAAACAAGAAGAAATTTTTTTTTTCTGATATTCATTGTCCGATACTGATGGCCAAAAATTATGTTTTTTTAAATCAAAATAAATTATCTTTCTGCATACATGTTTTTAATACCTACTCCTGAAATTTACGGTTAAGATCTTTTTTTTTGCCCCAGAATTCACCAAGGGGCAAAACAAGATATGAATATGAACAAGAGTATGAACTAACATTTTGAAAACTTCCTGATCTTCTCGCGGCTAAATTATCGGATTGTTCCCACGTTTTGAACAGAGCGTCCTGTTCATGATCACAGAGACGTCCGCTCATCATGAGAGCGGAGAACGTAGTCAATACACGTACCGTGAAACGTCGGATCAATCCGATAAATTTGACATCAGAAGAGCTGGAAGTTTCAAAATGTTGTTTAATGACCGCGGTTTTTTGAAAAGTAAGAATATGAAATATTTATCAGAAAAATCGGAAGAATCAGGACAACAAATAAAACAAAACAAGTCCGAGCCGGGGCTCAAACCCGGTACCTTTGACTTTAGCTGCCACTGCGATGCCAACTTCCTACCCGGCCTGTGACGTGTTCTGTGGAAATTGTCGCTGTATTCATCCGATTGTTTTTAACGCTCACTCAGCGTTCGAAGTATTTTACATAGGTTGATATTCAACCATATGTTGTCGCCGTTAAGATCGTACTTAACATAGACGATACTAGAAACTTCTTGAGATTTCCAATTTAAATTTTTATTGGTTTTTCCTTGCTAAGCATGCAAGTCGCTTACTGAATATTTATCAGAAAAACCCTTAGATCAAATATATGTTAGATGCATAGTGTCCCCGCGAACTGTGCCTACTGTTGCTTATAGAGTTAAACCGCTTCAAAACTAATAAAAAAGTCCTACAGAGGATCAAGATTTTATCTAATATAAATTTTAACATGCTGTGATAGCATTCTAATACGTTTGAGTAAGTTTATTTTTTATAACCTATTGTCTCTAAGGATGGAACAGGATATAAATCTAAATGACTTCCAAAAATTAAACAATCCTTGTCATCCTCATCCTTGCAGCCATTTTATTCGCCCCACTGCTGGGTACAGGCCTCTCTCATGTACATGTTATGAGAGGATTTTAGTCATGCACTTTCACGGTGACCAACCGGCTTGAAAGTGGGTTTCCTCACGATGTTTTCCTTCACCGGAGTGTCAGCGGCCATTTAGACAAATTCTAAAGTTAAAATATTGTGCTCCCAGTGTATCGAACCCGCACCTCTGACACTAAATAAACAAACAAACATACAAAAACAATATATAAAAAAATATTTATTGTGAAATTAACCCTAACGTATAGTAATAAAGAACAAACTCCTGACACACCGATATGCCAGTTACAACATTTCCGAGTGCAGCGCGCACACCTGCAATTTGAGGTGCTTGATAAAAGGAATGGAGTCGCTTACAGTCGATCCAATGAAGCAACTAATTTTTAATAATGTTTTTCAAACCTGGCATGCCAGTGTACGATGTTAGCCTCTAGTGATCCTGAGGAATTACTTATTTTAAAATATTTTTAGATAGTTAATTACAATTTATGTATTTATATGGATGAACATATGGATAATTTAATATTCAAGAAAATGGAACACAATATGTTACTATATATATGAGCAATGACATAATCATATATAAGCGTCATTCCTGTGTATCATTTTAACTAAAAACTAATTTGTGCAAATGACTCGGACGTGCACTATTTGAACTCAGTGACTCCCTCCACGCCCATACAAGTGAATCCATACAAGGTACAAGGCTGCGAGAGACGCCTTCGACACTCTTTCCATATAAGAGCTCACAATGGTCTTGTCAGCCCCAGTTTCTTGAAAAGATTGTAGATCGATTTAGCCGGTAGACCTCTGGCACCAGCCTATATGGCGTAAAGTTCTGCTCTGTCCCCCTCCGAATTATTTAGTCAAGTGGAGGACAGTATTTATTTGTCTTGAACTCGTGGTCCTTTGGTATATTTGTTTCCCACGGGACTGTCAGCTCCACTAAT
>WYDE02230843.1:0-14688 GCA_009867175.2 Adela reaumurella
AAGGTTGTAAACCTCTGCAGTGTTACAAGTGCCAAATTATTTTTTGCCGGACAGAACTGTTTTCCTTTATATAAAATGTATGTTATAACTATTTACAAATCTGTCTGACTGAGTATTTTTAGTTGTTTCAGAAGTATTGAAACAGAGATAAAAATAAATAATAACTATTGTTTTCTCAATAATCGTAATCCTCGATATAACAATCATTTTTCTATAATTCACCTTGGTTTACATTTTTGGCCTCTAATTAAAAATTCAACTTTAGATCTATATAATTAAACAATTAAATAAAAATAAAAGTTTGTTCTCAGCAGAAGACAAACTTATTACCGGAGCGAAATTCTTTCAGACAACCTTCGTAATGGACAACAAATTCGCATTGTTAGTGTATAAGTATCCTTAAGGCGTTTTTCCTTTACGGGAGTGCATTCCAATTTTATTTATTTTATTTTTATTTCATTACAATTTTACACAAAAAGACCGCAAGACGCAGACAATGTAAAACTCGACGATTTGGAAACGCTCCATCGCTACGATGATCGGACGATACGACGGTTTTAGTAATAAGACTCTATGGACGATGATAAATTCATCAAGCTTCTTGTCGTGTCGTCGCTCGCTCGAGCCGCGACTTGCGAGCCACACGGTCGCGTTACGCCTGCCTGGCTGTAAAAGCTATCAAAAAGCGCTAAAATGAGCTTTCTGAGATACGAAGAAATGCCGGCGCGGTGCGTCGTCGGGCGGGCGGCTCGGGCGTACAACTACATAGGTGGTGTGGTACCTACACTCGAATATGATTTTACTTTCGAGCGTCGTCATAATAAGTAGGCATTGTGATCGTAAGAAATTAGGAAATTTGAAATGAAAAGAACTATAATTAAAATAATAATAATAACAGTGTGTGTATGTGTGTGAGTCCCCGCCGACTTTGCGCCTAAACCGATAAGCCAAAATTCATTTTTCGGAGTTTAAACACATTCTCAAGAGGTATTTTTCAGTATGCTTGGAGAATAGGTTTAAAAATTTAACTCATTTACTGTTAGGTACAATGCATATTTATACCAGAAAGCTCATTCTATGCCAATAAATAAGCGTAAGTATTATTTCTACGTAAAAAGTACCAGCAAAAAATGTAACAGTATTCTAAATAGGAAGGTACTATGCGATTACTACAAGAATAGGATTGGCTGTTGACTAACTTCACTCGAGTCTGCGCGGAAAAGTACGGTCTGGACGTCCTCAAGGCAAGCATTATACATATTTTAAATTTCATACTTCCGCATTAAATGACAATTCCAGGTCTTTTACTTCTCCTTTGATTGTTCCTAATGACCAAAAAAGAACTGAATATGATTTTTTTTTCTCTACTTTCAAATAACTTCTAGGTAAAAAAATGAGTTCTCTTGATAGTTCCTTAAAATACTGAACTTTAGACACTTCCACACTTAGAAGCATCAAGTTTTAAGCTCTATAATTACTATTGTTCTTACAATAAGTATTTTGTTAAACCTGATTATTCTGTTTCTGTTTTTATTAAATGTTTGATTTTGTATATTAATTTATTTTCTACGCCTTACTCAAGTATGACTGACGTGACGTTAGTTTGACAGTTCAGCGGCACAAAATGGCGCTAGTCCCGTCCTATTCTTATTTTAATCGCATTTTATGTCTTGTGATTCTTATGTCGTTGGTTGTACCTATAAGTACACCAGCCGTGGCTACCACATACCACGTTCGATTTACATAGGTACCACGTACCATCGCTCGCCTTACTGCATACAGGTTGCGGGGGTCGTAAATATTACAATGCGCCGGCCGACCTTGCTGCGTCTTCCTCGTCCGTCGCTGAGAGACGAGGCGATACCTACACAAGTGAGACGGTCGAGTACGTACGTTGAAGGATTGAATGGAAAATGAAGAACCTTACGTCCAGCAGCCGCGGACGTAAAACACTGACTTACTTTAATTTATGACAAGGACTCTTACCTGAATCATTTATTTATTTACCTTTGATGTAGTGCAGTTAGAATAATAATAATGTTTGCACGATGTTCATTAACCATCTAAAAAGAATGCGATTCAAATAAGAATAGGACGGGACTAGCCCCATTGTGTGACGCTGAACTGTCAAACTAACTCACGTCAGTCATACTTGATATGGTGTGGATAAAAATAAATACACAAAAGCAAACATTTAAGACAAAAAGAAAGATAATATTTAGTTTTAACTAAATATATATTGTAAGATCTCTTCTAGAGCTTTAAAACATGTTGATTCTAAGTGTGGAAGTGTCTAAAGTTACGTATTTTGAAGAACTATCAAGAGAACTCATTGTTTTAGCTAAAAGTTATTTGAAAAGGTTAAAAAAAATCATATTCAGTTATGTCTTGGTCATCAAGAACAATCAAAGGAGAAGTAAAAGACCTGAAATTGTCATTTCATGCCGAAGTATGAAGATATGTATAATGCTTCCCTTGAGGACGTGCAGACCGTACTTTTCCGCGCGGATTCGAGTGAATGAAGTTATACCATAGATTACTAATATATATATACTCCATTAAACCAGTGTTGAGAGTGAGTCATTGCAAATAATGAATGAGATTCACCCCCGCGGGGTTCGTGGGGTATGTAGTATGGAAACCTGTGATGACTCACTCTCAACACTGGTGGAATGGAGTATAGTCACCAGCCAATCCTATTCTTATAGTATTCCGGCTTTCAATATAAAAACGCTCAATCTGTATGTACATGGAGCGAGGAACCAAATGTGACTAATTTGATTTATTTTATTTAATAAATAAAATACCTATATAGGTGCCTAAGTAAGGCTCTCGCGCGTTATAAATTAAGAAATACAAGGTGCCAAATTAGATTTTCTATACATAATGGAATGGCTTAATGGCATAAATTAGAACCGTGAGTCAGATATTACGTCGCTAGCTACGTTGCATATCCATTTGACAGTTTACCTAAACATTAGAATTTTTAGGTAGGTACGCTATGCGTTAACATTTAATGGAATGCAGTGTTTTGATAAAATTTATTGTTAAATTCCGATTAACGATGTCAATGGCGATGGTGTGCAACTTCTGCAAGCTTGGAAGAAATTATACAACAACGCTTGTGTGACGAGTTGTTAGCATCGATGTGACCTGACCCGCCTGCAGCACCGAGCTCAAGGACAAATTAATCCACGTGATCCAGATCGACCTCAATCAACCCGACCGAGACCTTTAAATCTATAATCCTCGGCGGTACGAAACCGGATACTGTCACGGATATAGCGATGCGCGCCGTGTCGTTTTGGTCGTACCAAGTGGAACAAGAGATATTGTACCAGGAGACTCAAGCGAGGCACTCTCGAGAAGTACAATGCTTGGAGGAGCTAAATCCCCTCGAATGCAAAGACTCAAAGCTTAGCTCCAAACTACTGCCAGGAGATTGTCAATGCTTCTCAGCGACGATAAGAAGAAAAAACAAGAGGAAGAGCGAACGGCCGTACTGGCCGAGAGAAACCGCAGAATTTAGAAAGTAAACATTCAGTTGGACGTACAGAAAAGGAAAAGTGTGAACATCGACAGGGTTGACGATGGATTGCGATGAAGGCAGCAGTGGATGAATGCGGATTACGTGCTGTTGAACCGCACGCCGGGGATTGAGTTCGCATTCCGACCGGCCCGGGCGGCCGCATCCTCCAAACCAAATACAAACCGCTGCAGCTGATGCTGATGATGCTGGCAGAGGTTCAGATTCCACGTTAAACTGTTGGTCCCTTCCCTCTCCTTACATGGTGGTAGGGTTAAACGTGCACGGGTCGGTACCACCGCACTGAATGAAGGTCGGTGGAAGCGGCTATGAAAAATAGATCGTGTTTAGCGTACAGTTCAGTGTAGACGGCTCGATTTGAGGGAAGCGCTGACATGTCACCTATCTAACTCACCAAGGTGTATTATGTTGACACCACTGGTACCAAAAAACTGGTGCTAAAGGTGATGTAGCAATTTAAAAAAAACTTCGACATCTTGAATTTTTGACTTCTCCCGCACAAAACTCACTCCGAGGAAATTCAATTTCAAGCCAGTGTAGAATTTCTAAAGCAATGGCGAAGATGTTTAATACAATTTGTACGTGTGTGTAAGGGTAATGTTAATGGTGCATCATTCATGATTTATTATTGTATTTAGTTCGCAGCTACACTTGTTTGGAATTCTATTAAAATGTTCTGAATTTGAGCCAGTAATTTAATGCAGTGAAATAAATGCTCAATTAATTGCTAAAACTTATGAAACGGTTGCTTGCTCAGTCTCCCCCAGATGGACCTTATGTTTAATGGAAAGCGCGACATATGGCGCACGCAAGAATCACGCAGGGAGTAGCCCAACGGCGCCCACGAGCCTTCGAACATTTACGGGACTTGGAATAGGTACGTGCAACTAGGGCGACCCTTCCCTTCCCTTCTTCCTTCCCGACTCTTTCAATAACATTTGCTCAAAAGATTTCTTTCGTTCGTCTTCTGTCATCTATTCTTCCAACGTGACCGAACCACCGAAGCATTCCTTTCTCAATCCTTGTCACTATATCTTCGCACTTCACGATTTCTCAATTTGTCTTTCATTGTGACTCCACACATACTCCTCAACGCGCGCATTTCCACAACATTTATTCTGCTTTCGTGCTTCGTCTACCAATTGCCATACCCATCTTTAACTCCCGTACATCAGTGTAGGGACCAGCACTCCACCATGGACAGCCAAACGTGCCGTATTGTACATACTTTGGCTGCTCATAATTGCGTGCAATGCCCCATTCAGTTCATTTCCGGCTTTCACTCTCTTTTCCACATCTTCTTCACATTTTCCATCCCGTGTGAACATATTCCCCAGATATGCAAATTCGTTCACTTGCTCCAGCCGCTCGTCCCCAATCATTACATTGCATTCGGACATCATTTCATTCCTCTCCAGTACCATTAAAATCATCATCTAATCATTCCCACAAAATCAGAGCAGATGATCAGCTGCTCTGATTTTTAACAAAATTGCAACTTTAAATATGGACGTGAAATGACTGTGAACGTACCTACTATACAACCGCTGCCATTCTACATCTCATTGGGGTTTCTATGGCCATCTATATGTGAAGCCGTGTGGTATGCGGTATGCGGTAGCCAGGCAGGAGTCAGGCAGGAGTAAGGGTGATTTACGAAGCGGTCGAGTGAAAACGAATCGCTCCGCCGTCGCGGGAACACGCACCATCACGCCATTGTTTATGGGCAGGAGCTAACTATGTATCCCGTCCCCGTCTGCACAAAGCCAAGCTGTGCGCGCGCGCAGGCGGCACCGGGGATACAAGTAACGCCGCATATAGTAACAGCTACAACAATATTATTATTTTTTATATGCGCCGAGCCACTCAGAATGTGACTAACGACGCCCATGGACATTCGGTTTTATCGAGGGTTGCGAATGCCATGCCGGCCTGACAGGTGTTTCTGCACGCCCCTCTTGAAGGACTGGAGACTGTAGATGGAGGGAAATATGTGGGCAGAGAGAGCGTTCCAAGAGTTTACCGGTTCTGTAGATGAAAGATCTGCAGGACCGATTCGTACGCATCCGCGGTAGGTTCATCGCGTAGGGATGCAACCCTGCCCAGTACGCGTAGTGCAGAGGTGAAAAGGTAGCGGCGGGAACAGCTCCTCCGAGCACTACCCGTGGAATAAGCTCTTGCGATGGAGCACAATTAAGGTGCGGTATCCAGAGTAATCCAGACATAATGTGTGCAATTTGTAGCTCACATCCAGGGTGAGAATATAAGTCCAGTCCCTAAGTACAGTAATTTGGGGACGGGGCAAAGAAATTGGACGAAATTGTGAAAAAATCATTCAGTAACTTAATACGAAATTATCTGTACTTTTTATAATTTTAGGAAAGAAATGACCCTAATCGGGCCTTGTTATCCGTCCATTCGTCTGTCCGTCCGTCTGTAAATCCGTATGCCAAGACATTTTTTTCTCAGGAACGAGTATAGGTAACAAGTTAAAATTATAACAATAGGTAAAAGAAAAAAAGAAATGTATACAGGGCGTAAACGACCGTCGACCCTTTTTTAAACCAGGTACTTCATAAGTAGTGCAGAACCCGGAATACCTATGTATGAAATAATTTTTAAATTTCATTGACAAAAAAGTATGGGAAGGTCAAAACATTTTCTCAACCAAAATGAAAATCATGTTTTTTTCTACACCATGAATCGAGTACCTGGCTTTAAAAAGTATCGACGGTCGTTCACATAATGCATGTATGTCTCTGCGCCAGAAAGAAACACCTAAAATTTACCTTTAATTTTAACACTTCCTTCCACAGTACTTCTTAAACTTCTTCACACAGAACCAAAGTGAAGAACAGTCATTTCGAGATAAATCCCAAATCCTGAACGACCTTAGAAGCATAAATCTCCTAACATCACTCAACTAGTCACGGAAGGAAGACTCGTGCTGGGCACGGTATCTACCACAGCAGCAGTAATACAGCTAACTACATGTTTAAAATGATTTAGTGAATTTATTTTATTTATAAAAAAACATATCACAATTGTACAGTAATTAATCTGAATCCAATTTTAAACTTATGTATAATTGTTATCTTAATTGATTAATAATAATTTTGTTTATAGATGAATATAGAATAGTTCGACGTAGTTTATCGTTTTTTTTAAAATACCTACCTACGGGCGTCTAACTAGGTATTCCGGAACATGGAAGTCGCCAGTTTTTATAAAGCTTAGCGATTGGTCACCATGGTAACTACATATTACCATCTGTCGCGGTCGCTCTGAGACAGCTATGATTGCTGTATTTTTGTATATAGCATGACCAGAAATATAAAAAAACCTCTGAGGGAGCCCCATTTACTTTTCATATGGCAACAAAACGAACAGGGGGCCTACTGCAGTAACTGCCAATACGCCTGCGAGATATAAAAAATGCGGGAAATAATTATATAATTAAATTCGATGAACGTCTTCCTCGGAGTTCCGGCGAGTGCGCAAGATAAATAACGGGATTGTTTGTATAACAGCTATAAATGCCTACACTGGTAATGTTGATGTAATAAAAATAGCTCGTCGAGCAAAGACGATAAACACAACGGTAGGACTCCGGCTGTCTTTGGTATCAAACAAAGTGACGTTGACATTTAGCGGTGGTGTTGCAAGTGAAAGAAATAAGTTCGTGTGATTTTCCGCAATATGGCGAGGTACGTTATATTTCTGGACAGGCTTTACTTGTTCCGACGTTTCAAACAGAGCGTCCGGTTCATGGTCACAGAGATGACTGTTCGCTGCGAGCGAGCGCAGCAGATGTACTGGCCATGAACAGGACGCTCTGTTCGAATGTCGGAAAAATCCGATAAAGTCGCAGTGAGAAGAGCCGTAAGTTTTCATAATGTTGGCCAGCTACGCAGTTTATAATACATTGAGGTCTATATGTACAGTAGAGGTGACACTAGGACGAATTTTTTCGTCATATTGAAGTCTATGCCGGCGACGACGACGCCGGTATAGACTTCACTAACTATTCTCTTCAGTCGATCCCAGCCAGTGGACGTGAATGGACGTCATTGAAGCAAAACGTGTTGTAATTTTCGAAGCTGTCACAATACTATCAAGGAATAACTTTCTACGTGCAAATTAAACGCGTTATTGTACTATAATTTGGCAGAATTAGTTAAATGCTCGCAAGAAGAGCATTAAGCGCTTCAGGGGTTATACGCTCGCCATTTTGTTTATATACTACGCGTGCGTGCAGCAGCGCACAAAAGCGCGCTTCAGCGCTGGCCCGGTTATACACCTCGGCATCTCGCGCGAGAGAAGGGGCTAAAATAAAGCGAGAAATGAGAAGCACATACAGAGGTTGCCCCGGTGCTAGTGGTACATAGATCACCTGCCCGCTCATACCTCAGTTTTGATGACAGATTTCTTTGAAGCGCGCTCAGCCAGCAGTGTCGCATATAGCGGCAATATATGTCTCTGTAATAATATTTTTAAGCTATTCGCTATGTTACTTACTGCTGCCTTCGCTTTACTGTGATTGTAGTTGGTAGGTAGGTAGGGCTGAGGAAGTAGATTAGTAGACTCAGAGCCCTTTGATGTTGGATGCGATCTCGCGCGATAAGGAGGTGAAGGATTGAAGTAATTCTCTTCTCGCTTCGATTGAACATGTAAATTCAGAACTTCTGAGAAGACAAATGATGGTTTAAGCTAAGATAAGTAGACAAGTAGATATCTGCTGATGCTTTATCGAAGTTTCGATTATATCTTGAACGGCGCAGCAAGTGGCCAGTCGTCGGTGATTCAAACATAGCGGTGTTTTCAAAGCCTAATGCAGATGCAGAGTTGTAAGCGGCGACAATCCGGTGAAGCAATACATCAGAAAATTCTTCATACTATGTGTAGAAGGATATGGGATGAGTTTGGTAGCACGTTTGCCACAACAGTCAATGTACGAAATTGGAATTTTGTAAAGACCTTTGAAAATATTTCTTTGTGATAAATTTAAAAAAAAAATCTGGCACGGTGTACAGTAGTGCGAATATTATGTAGCGTATCAAATATCTCTTCAGTCTTTCACTTTGCAAGTGAAAACATTTATTCTATTTTAACTAAGTAAAGCCTAAACCTAAAGAGATTGCGTACATTTTCTTTCGGATCATACCATCTAAGTAAATGTTCCCATGTTTCTGTGTTGAGATTGGAACGGATCTTTGCACCCTTCTTTTGATATCAGCGAGACATTTTGAAATTAGTACCCCACTACCCAATCACTTGGCATTTTTTTTACATTTGCGAGTAAATGTTTTGGTGGTATGAAAGTCTACCAATACTGTAGGTAGGTACCAATGTTTCATTCATTTTAGCCGTGCCACGTGGAAAGATGTTCCATACAAAAGTGCCGGATCTACTTTACCTATATGCAAATCTTTTATCATTAGGTATCTCTTAACATTTATAGATCAAATTAAGAATGATTAAAAAGTATTCCTATGTTTTCCTCAATCAGAGAATACATTTGTATTTGATAAACGATTCTGTACTGTATCAGAAGAATGTTGTAAAATTAATTATTCGTCTTGATCTTGGAGATAGGCAGGCAGCGGCAGGTAGGTACACCTGTACGTACAGATATCTCCGTCTCCGCGGAGCGAGCGGAGGCTGGCTGAGCGATTAGTTCCACCTAATGATGAACATTTTTCTTTAAATATAAAGTTGGTTGGTTAGTTCTATACGTAGCTTGGTGACTCAATAAAGTTTAAAGATAGTGGGTACCAAACAAAAAAAAACTGTATAGAAAAGAGTTTTTAACATACGTTCGCCGCTCTCGTGGCGAGCGAACGTCACGGACCATGAACAAGACGCTCTGTTCGAAACGTCGGAACATTCCAATAAATTGTGAAATTCCAATAAAAAATGAAGTTTTCAAAATGTTCAAAGGATAAGAAGACACGACAAGCGTTTCGTCCAGGAGGTTGTGAGGACTCTTCAGGCGCAGCTTTGATACAAAACCTCCCGCTGCGCGACGCGACGCACGCAACCCTACCACGAAGCGGGAGGATGTGTATCAAATCTGCGCCTAAAGAGTCCTCACAACCTCTTGGACGAAACGCTTATCGTGTCTTCATATCCTTTGAACAGCCAGATGCGTGCCAGCATTAAGTCAAAATACATTTTCAAAATGTTGTTTAACGACCGCGATAGTTTGAAAAGTATCGTAGAATAGAGGTAAGGTAAGCAATTGAAAAGTGACAAGCATCACTGACTGGCAGCAGTTCCAAAATCTAACTCAGACGTGTCGTTTAGTTCCAAATAAAAAATATATATACATATTTATTTACTCATTGCTCTTTTTCCAAGCGATTTCTCGGCTGTTATTTTATCATACGAGTACATAGCATCACGTCTCTTCCCCGGAGGGGTAGGCAGAGCCAATTGAGTGCCATTTGACAAGTTTCTGACATGCGTCATACTTAATTCATCCACCGTCATACTTCGCTTCATACATGCACACCGGTTACGGGTGCTGCGAACTTGCCCTTTCTGTAAAAAGGTTGCCTATTTGGTCATGGTATGTCCGCCTAGGGCGGCCCCGTTCGACACTTCCTTACACATTCACTTCACGTATTTGTTTGGTCATTTCTTACCATTTATTATCTCCATGTGATAGTTGTCGGCAGTTGTCGCTATGTCGTCTTTCAATTCAAGATTTACTCTCACTCACAATATATTCTTCACCATTTCTTTATCTTTCAAAGATATTATATCAAACATGTATGTATGTATGTATATATTCTTTATTTGTATACCAAAAGGTTACAAAAAGACGGGTTAAATGCCGCAAGAGCATTCACTAACAACCAACCTTTGGGATGTGATATTGGATGTACGTTGTACATCCAGTATCACATCCCACATTGTACGATGTATTGGAAATACGTTTTTTTCAAAAATAAACAATTTATTTACATCCTTAGTTGTACGTTGAACGATTTTTTAATATAACGATTTCAAAACTATTACCGTTTTACGGCGATTATGCCAAGTATGACCACAATACCTAAATTGTTTTGCTGCAAACAAATCTATATACATTTTGTGGTATGGCGGATTGCTAAACTAATCGTGTTGATTAAGATTTTAGAAAATCGTTATTGCTAGGTGATACATACACATACTCGTAGATTCTAGCACGAAATTAGAAAAGAGTCACCTCTTTTCTAATTTCGTATTACCTAGCTAATTTCAATGCATTTTGCGGAGTCTAAAAAAAGGCTTGCCCGAACGCCTTTTTTTGCGTTTTGTAATAATTTTTCATTGGAAACAACCTTAGGATGCGATAGTTAATACCCTTCTGGTACATTACTGAACAAAGTGTCAACATTATTTATTCGCCTTATACCTTCTGTATATTTTCACTCTTCTAAAAGGTACGAATACTATCGTGACAAAGTCTCGTCGGGGGCGAGGGGGTTGAGTTGTCGTGAGGTGGCGCTGATGGGGAGAGGTGTGAAGGAAGGGGAGGGCAGGGGGGTATCTGAGTATTAGCGAAGGAGACGGCAATCCGTAGATCCACAACGCAAACAATAACATGAAAATTTTGTTTGCATTACGCGAGAGTTTCGTGCTGTACTACACAAACAAGTTCACTTGGTTATTCTTGAATCAGCCTGAAAAAACTTCCTGCGATTTATTATTCGAGATTCGCTTTTGCCGCTTTTGAGGATGATGCTGACGGGTATTATTTTTTGGCGGAGAAAGGCAAAGGAACGGGATTTGCCCTCCAGGCACGATACGAAATTGGTGTACCTTTGTAATTCGAACTGATGTGAGAACGTGTTGTTTTTTAAGATTTAAGTTATACAAACATATTAGCCCTTCGCCGCCGCTCCCGCCCATACTCTGCCCACCCCTACCCCTACCCTACCCTTACTCTACTCCTACTTAACCCCTGTCCTACCCCTACCATACCCTTGTCCTACCACTACCCTAACCCTTCCCTTACCATCCACCCTATTACTACCCTAATCCTACCCTACCCCTACCCTCTACCGCTACCCTACCGATACCCTACCGCTACCCTACCGCTACGCCACCGCTACGCCACCTCTAAGCCATCGCTACGCTACAGCTACCCTACCACTACCCTAGCCCTACCCTACCCCTACCCTCCCCTACTTCTACCCCTACACTTACCTCTACCCAAATCGTTTTTATGAACGTATGAAAATTTTTAACTTTATGATTTTTTCTAATCGCACGACCCCAAGGAATATAAAATTTATTCGGAGAAAAATTATAAAGAATATATATTTATTATTTCTATTTTATCAATAGACATAACAGCAAAAATAGAGGGATGTTTCGATTTTTTTCTATCGAGCGAAGTTAGAAAATTTGCTGTTTCAACATCGAGGTGCTCTAAACACAATCCTGTAGATTGAAACCCTGGAACATTCCCTATAATTATATTTAACTTTTCATATGTTTGCATCAATCCAAAGTTACAGATACCCAGGTGATGCCGGCTTAATGCAGATTTATTTTTCGGACGGTGTTTATGCAATAAACATAGGCAAAAGGTTTCTATTAATTCTAGTTTTTAAAAGAACAATTTTAGTATGGAGAATTTAATTATTTATTTTATTTTTACCGAACTACTAAAAAATTTCTAAAATAAGTTATTTTATACTCATTCTCGGATTTACTTCTAAAATAATAAAATTTTTCAAAGCAATCGGTTAAGTAGTTTTTTAGTTTATAGATATAAAACAAACAAACAAATATCCAGAGATCGTTAAGCTTTTATATTATAGCTGAATTTTTATAAATATAACCTGAATGTAATTGTACCTGTGTACCTACGTGTATAACGTCGACCCAATGTGCGAATAAGCTGTTTTTTTACAAGCTTAATTCACATAAATATTTTGATAAATCTGAGCCCTTAGGCTCGTTTGATTAACCAACCTACGTCTTCTTCTTCTTCCTGATTTTCCACCCATTTATTTTTTTCCCACTGCTGGGTACAGGCCTCTTTCATTTACACGATATGAGAGGATTTTAGTCATACACTTACACGGTGACCAATATAATCACCGGTAAGTGGGTTTCCTCACGATGTTTTCCTTCACCGAAATGTCAGCCACTTAACAAAAATTCTAAAGTTATAAATATTGTGCTCCCAGTGGGTATTGAACCGCACCTTCCCCTTAAGAGGCGTACTCTTGCCCGCTCAGCCAATCTGACAGCGAGCCCACCTACGTATGTACGATTATTTCGTTTAAGTATTCAACGCTAAATCACTTGTTTGTAAATATTACAAAAAATATTATGGAATTGCCACTTAGGCTTGTAAATATTTAATTTTTTTGTTTTTTGTTTTTCCGTGCTCAGCTTTCACGTCGCTAGACAATATGTATACTATATGAAACAGAAAAAAGAGATCCAGGTTCAAAGTTCAGGTTAAAAATTAAACATTTTTTAATATTTAAATTCTTTATTTTCCGTTCTTATATCTTAAAAGTTTAAAATATTTATTTCTCTAAATATTTTCTTGATAGTTTTCGGCTCGCTTTTGGCAGACATTTCGGTTAAAGTCGCTGATCTGCCCTCACAAGACGTCTGAGTGACGTCTCAGACATCTCTGGTACCAAAGGTCCACTCCTCACCGTCGACAGAGTAAATAATTCGGAATCACTTTAATTATTATTCTTCCGACGTCTCGAACACTCGGAGTCGAGCTCCCGTCTATTTGCTCAAGCAATCTTAACTTTTGCACTTCTTTCGTCCAACTTTCTTACGCCAAAGTGCTTACACAAATACACACCTTAAGCTTCGCCAGATTCAATTTATAGTTTTGTTTTGTTTTACTTGGCTTTAATATCGGTTCGTTTCGTACAGTAACTAGCGGCCTTTCTCACTTAGGAGAAAATACAAATTACGCGGAATTTCACTAGTAGCACATTAAATTGTAAATTATTATATACAACTAAATTTAGCCTAGATCAGATCGATCAGGTTCTTAAAAAGGGGCAAGTGCGCAGTACCCGTAACCGACGAGCATGCATGAAGAATATTATGAGAGTGCAAGAATCGGCAGAGGTGTGTCTGGATAGTGGCACGTGGAAATCCGTTGTCTCTGCCTACCCCACCGGAAAATAGGCGTGACGCTATGTAACTAAACATAAATGAACATGTATGTAACTAAATTTAAATGTACATAAATACATATCACTCACGCTGAATCCCGGCAATCGGGGTAAGCAGAGCAATCTGTGTAATGCTGCAAGAACTCCGGTCAATTACAGCACAACACCGACCACCACGTTTCGCATGGTATTCGGACAATATATCAAGCAGCACGTAAGGCACGAAGACCCACCTACTGCATGACTACATGATAGAACTACTGTGCCCAGGTGAGAGGTGGCGAGCCTGTCGCCCTTTAGCACGGCATTTTTTTCTTATCGCTTAGTCGCTTTTTATGACATCCGTGTGAAGAGATACAGTGGGGTCATTATTTTCAGTAACAGCCCCAAACGGTACAACTAAATTTAAACTAAATTAAACTGAAAAAATCAATTCGAAAAAAAAATAATTATTATTTGTATTTGTGTTTATTTATTTATTGTCACGCTTAATCGAACAAAAAGGTAGACTTAATGCTATCATAGCACTCTTACCAATGCCTTTCTGGATGAAAACAATTAAATTATATTCTTAATCTTTATAAATGACGACTTTTGAAGAAGACTTAACATGTATTCATCACTCTTCAAGTTGCCATTTTACTCGCTATGTCAACTTTCGTAAACGAAGTTGAGCATAAAACCAATTTTTTTTTTTAAAAGTTAAAGTTAAACATATTTTGTCCCTGTTTCCTTTTTTAGTATGTTTTTTATTCGAAGAAAATGTGTATGCAGGCCAGATTTATCTAATATATTCCGTAGTATTGAATTTCTGTACCGTGTGGGGCCGGTACTTAAAAGAATGACCCCACTGCATCTTTTCCCATGCATGTCGTAAAAGATGACTAAGGGATAAGGACAATATCCCGAGACCAAGGGCGACAGGCTCGCCACCTCTCACCTTGGCACGGTACTTCTACCCATTCATGTAGTAGGTGGGTCTTCGTGCCT
>WYDE02230954.1:0-14675 GCA_009867175.2 Adela reaumurella
TACGAGAAAAACCAGAAAAAATGGCGCGGCGAGACCTCGCGCAGGACGTATGTGCAGCGAGAATGTTCAAACGAATTTCGCATCTATTTTGCATACCTTTATAATGACTTTGTGACTTTATTTGTACGATAGGTAAGCGAGTAGCACGAATTGGCCCGGCACTGCCCCTTAACAAGTAATTTTCCTTAAAAAACACTTTAACAATTATTTGCAAGAAAGGAAGTATTAGTCGTATTTCTTCTCGAAGCAGCGCGAGATATTTGAGTTTGTCTATTTTTAATTGAACATAAATAGAAATACAATCAACAATTTCATATAATATGCGCGAACACTTTATATTATATGTATGAGATTATATTATATATTACATACCATTTAACGGTCGGCCATAAAAAAAGAGAAACCTTTTCCCAACCCCTATTTAAAGATATGCAGACACTTCTTTAGCCACACCATCCTCTAACCAGCAGATAGTACTCTATGTTTTTGAATTTCATCTAAGTTATTTATTTATACTGAAGTATTACAACTAAATATGCAAGATTTTTTATTTAAAAAGTATACAAAATAAAAATGCTTACATACAATACTTTTTAAATTACCATTGAACAACATTTAGAAAACTTCCGGCTCCTCTCGCGGCTACTTTATCGGTTTGTCCGACGTTTCGAACAGAGCGTTCTGTTCAAGGTCACGTACGTTTGCTAAGCTCGTAGCTAGCGGACGTCTCCGTGACCATGAACAGGACGCCCTGTTCGAAACGTAGGACAATCCGATAAAGTCGCAGCGAGATGAGCCGCAATTTTTCAAAATGTTGTAAAAATCCTTACAAATCCGATATTAATAGTAAAAACTCACTTTTGAAAATATCTATAGAAGACTATCTACTAGGTTCTAAAAATAAAGGAAAGAAAAAAAAATCTAAATCGGATGTGTTTTTATGTAGAAAACAGGTTTCTGCTGAAAGCAGGCGCTGCGACATTATTGCAGGTAAATCTGCAGTAAGCAGTCTCTGCTGCAGCTGTCCCTTACACTCCTATCCGGGTTGAGTCTATCCTATCGAGACAGAGCATGCGACGGTAAATACCTACACTAGGCGTTTTAATTTTAAAATGTACCCAATGAAAATGGTCCCGATTTTCCCCTCTTTGGGAGGGAATTTGAAGAATTGCCTTGTTATCCGGTGCCTATACGTCATAAAAGTAACATACTCTGAAAATTTTATGATTTTTGGTTTAGCGGTTTCGGCTATGCGTTGATAGGTGAGTGAGTAGGTAAAAAGTGTCTATCATTTTATATATACGGGAGATTGTCGGGTTCGTAATAATATGTGAAATTAAAGTTTTAAAATAGAGTATAATATTTATAATGTCATTCTCAGTAGGTACATCCTAAATAAAATAAACAAAATAACTAAATGAAAATCTAGAGGCCTAAAACATTATAAAGTCTTTATAGTTAAATAGCATCTTCATCAGCCGATCCTCCAATCCGCCTCTCAGGGAGCTCAGACTCTCTTTAGCATCCTATTCGGGCAGCAATAGAAGGTTGGTGAAGTCGAACGAGGCAGATGCGGTCCCCCAGATGTGAGAGTGCGGACCACTCCAGCTCGTTGAAAACCGAAGCGCTGCTGCAGCACACCTGGTCTCCAGCCCCTCGGGAACACCGTCGGCCGCAGGCCGAGGCTTCAAACTCGGTGTACTTACGGAGACCAGAAGATGCCAAGAAAAACCTAATGTCTGTTCCAAAAATCCCTAGATGCAATCCCCAGTGTCAATTTGACAGTTCACTTGTTTTTTTTTTTTACATTTTTAAAACCAGCCAGTACTTCTAACTTCGGAACTTAGAAATAACGCTACATATTTAAATAATCTTTCTTTTTTCGCAGCCAATTAATTCGCCCCACTGCTAGGTACAGGCCTTTCTCATTTACATAATATGAGAGGATTTTAGTCATACACTTCCACGGAGACCTACCGGCTTGGAAGTGGGTTTCCTCTAACAAATTGGACAAGCGTATGTCCAGCAGGTGTCAGATTAGCCGAGCGGGCAAGAGCACGCCTCTCTAATGGGAAGTGCGGGTTCGATGCCCACTTGAGCGCATTGTTTAAGTTTAACTTTAGAATTTGTGTTAAAATGGTTACTGACACTTCGGCGAAGGAAACATCGTGAGGAAACCCACTTCCAAGCCGGTTGGTCATCGAGGAAGTGTATGACTAAATCCTCTCATATCATGTAAATGAGTGAGACCTGTATCCAGCAGTGTGGCGAATAAAATGGCTGCAAAGACAGAAGAAGAAAGATGTCCAGCAGTGGACGATTAAACGCTGATGATGGTGATGGATGATGAAGCTAACTTATAAAAATAATAAGCCTTATCTAAAAAGAAAGAAAGAAATTTGAATACCATGCGTAGTCGCTAATGAAGCTTCTACGGAAATTTAAGTTCGCAGCACCCGCATTCGACGAGCATGTATGAAGAGATGTTCCATAAAAAATAAATTACGAAAGCAGAAGAAGCCAAGGATGTATGTCAGGAACGTGTCATAAGGCGCTCCAATGTCTCTGCTTACCCCTCCAGGGATGAGGCTGTGTATGGGTATATGTCGCTAATGACATGACACTACGTCTGTTATTCGAAATAGTTTCCTCTTGTTTAAATATTTGTAGTGTGTATTTGCGTAATCGAGTTTTTAACATAAATAACATGAATTTTTATTAAGAAGCAAGTTCTGTAAAATATTTATTAAGCCTGAAAGCAATAATATATCGAGACCCTAACTTGCAAAGTTCGTAACTCCAGATTTTTTTATTTTACAGGAAAAATAAAAAACTTATTATCTGAAAAGTTTCTTTTTGGCGACTTGTATATTTAAATACTGTTACATGGCCACATTTACTACTTTATAAGCAAAAATATGTCTTTTCCATAAATGTGCATAATATATGTAAAAAAAAATTAAAAAGGAGTTACAAGAAATTCACTCATAATAAACAAAACTTAAGCGGGAGTTACGTTTTTATGAAATAACATTTTGAAATTGTTTACTAAATAGCTTTTCTATGGTTTTTGCTCATTATGTTTATTTTCAGGTGAAATATTACTATTTACTAATAATTATTGCACGGTATTTGATATAAAAAGGAGTTAAGCACTTTTAGTTCAACCAAATGAAATCTAGGTGGGAGTTGCGGAGTATTTAAAATAAAACATTTAATTATGAAAATATTTTTTTATTCTGCAGTACCTAAGTGTGAAAAACTTCGCTAATTCACAGCAGGTATGTTACTATAATAGTCATGGTAATCAAAGGCTTCTTTATTCATTCTTCTTCTATATATCATCTTCTTTATTTATTTAAGGTATTCTTTATTTATTGCAGGTCGTCATATTTTTTCTTTTTTCTTTTAAGTCGAGCAGTGTACCCTGTCGGAAATCTGTCGAACTGTTGTGGCACGACGTGTCTCTCTTTCTCACTTCTTTTTCTTGCCACGTTAAAGACCAGAATTTTTTAAATATTTGGTCTCGGTCAATTTCAATGATTCGTGTGCATTGTATTTTTCTTTTTTAGTATTTTCAACATACTTACACCGAAGGTTTTATGTTTCGGCTTTGTTTCTCCACCTCAACATTTCTACCTTTTGATTTTTTTCTACCGAAGTAAGATTTACCCTGTTCTCTTCTTTTTTTGTTTCGTTCACACTTCTATCCTGTTTTGTCTGGGACCAGCTGACATTTCTTCTTTCTTTTTTTGGTAATTTGAGTGTCTTCTAATCCAGAAGAAGAATCCGAATATGGTAAACTTGCGTCAAATTCGTACTCATCGGTACTGTCATTAATGGACTCTGGTTGCGGAAGAAGTTGTTGCTGCTCATGAATCATTGGGATGTTGGTAGCCACTTCAATCTCTGGTTGGTCGGTGAATGATGCATTGCCATCGAAGAGACGCTCTTGCTCATGGACCATTGGGCTTATGGAAGCTAAGTCAATGTTAGTTGTTCAATTAATGTAGAAGGGGGGTCCAAAACATGAACTTGCTGCTGCTGGAAGATCATTGTGTTTTTAACTGCGACATCAATGTTTTGGTTGGGACTTGACGAAGAAGGTAGGTAAAAGAATGGGAATAGAGGCTATATCGATAGCTTGTTGTTTCATTGGTGAAATGGGTTTCAAGTCTGTTCCTGAATCCCACTCCATCGCTTGGTTTTCTACCGAGAAATCCGACAATTTATCTTTCTGGCACTCTGGAATTTGCAGTGAAGGTGGCTCTAAGGAAGGGATTATTGCTGCATTGTTGTGCCGAGTTGAAAGTGAGTCAGACGAGGGGGCAGGCAGGTGAAGCTGCCGGGATAACATCTTGTTCATTTCGTTCTGGCTGTAGCAATTCGAGGTCAGGTTGTACATTTTCGAGCGCCATGGTCACAAATTGTCTTCCTCTCACACCTATACGCTTGTTCATTCTTGTTCAAAATTTGCAACTGTAACATAATAAAATTGCGTCAGTGATTTTGTTATGAAAAAAAAGAAAGGAAATGGTTGAATGAGGCCACACCATTTAACAATATATTTCAAACTAAAATATATTTTACTGTTGGATATTATAAGTTTTCGTTTTGGGGTCAGATCTTGAGAAAACTGATGTAAGTTCTTTTGATTTGGAAATAAAAATATATTCATTAATTCTAGATAGGTACCTATGTACAGAGTTTTAACAATTGAACACTTCAAATCATACACATTAGTCTGTAAATAGTAGTAAATTATAATAAATAAAACAACACTCACCTGGTTGACGAAGACATATAACCATTTGGACTGGCAGCCTGTTGAAAGTGACTGCATATGGAGTTACGCCAGTTGTACTTTTGTTTCTAGTTCTACGAGGAGTTACGAGATATGTTTGTGCCATCTGTAGGTTAGTTTAGGAACTTTTTTTTTACTTTTAATACTATGGAAAAATTAGTTATCATAATTGCTACAAGATGGCATTCATAAGTCAATTTGAGCCGCATAGTGGAGTTACGAACTTTGCAAGTTAATGTCTCGATATATGGTTGTGTGTTCTATCTGTTTCTTTGTAAATTTAGTTTTTCTTTTGTTTAAATGTGTGCTTAATACCCTGTGTAAATAAAACATTACCTGAGATGATTTGGAATCTGAGAGTGCTAAGTAATAAAAAGTACAAAATAAATGTTATTTTGCTTTTGACCCGGATTCTCTTGCTTTGTACTGATTATCAGTACTTCAGGAAAATTCAACAGTTTTATCTGTTTTGCATAACAAAAATATGTTTATACATTCTCTTCATTGTTTGTTCTTTAATCATGATCCACTGGCTATATTTATCACCATTTAATATTTCATAGTGACTATTTTCCAAATGTTTGCGCATAACGCTGGAATGGCTATTCACCCGAAATTTTTGCGAATAGCAGTGTCAGGCTACTATGCACAATTTCAGTAATAACGCTTTGATGGCTATTCGCCCCAAGCGACAGTCTCCAGTACGGCTATTTAGGCAAGTCTGTCAACAACTCGTTCTAAGAGTATGAGAGTTGCTTAAGGTGCGAGATATCCCGGGTTCAAATCCTGGACTGGTCAACTTTTTAAATTTTTTTTTTCAATGTCTAAATGGACGGTTGTTATTTTTTTTGTAAACCACCTCGAAAAAATATTTTAACTGAAAACGACATGCAATGCCCCGACATAGAAACTATTCCAACGTTATCTGCCCAATACCTGTCTGTGCATAATACCGTGGCTATTAGGACAAATTCGGACGAATAGCCTTTACCTTGTTATACATATTAAGTCAGTTCAATATCACAGCAAGAAAGACCTGGCAATAAATTTCGCTGGACAAAAATGTTTAGCGCTGCCTACACACACGTTGTCATTATTATTCTGTCAATCGTCATCCGCAGACAGCATTCTAACTCAAAAATGAATCATTAAAATACATTTTTATTACACTTATTTTCCGGTGGTTGGGCAGTAGCAGACCTGTTGCACCGGCTCATGAATATGTGCTGGCGACATGGCCAAGTACCAGATGATTGGTGCAAAGCTGTGATCGTTACGCTATATAAAGGAAAAGGCTCGCAACAGCAATGTAAAAACTACCGAGGCATAAGCCTTTTAAGCATTGCCGGCAAAGTGTATGCTAAAGTACTGATTGAAAGGGTGCTAAATTTCACGGAAGAATGGATCTGGGTTGTGCAAGAGGATTTAGGAAGCGTGTGGGATGCACGGATCAGGTAATTTCCCTAAAGTGTATATATAGCGGAAAAATATATGACAAAAAACCAGAAGGTCTTCTGCGTGTTTCTAGATCTGGGAAAGGCCTATGACAAAGACTGATGAGGAATGAGTTGTGGATCGTGTCGATTGGCGCGAGCACACACGAATCGACGGTGCGAGTCGACACTGCAGCTAGATGTCAGAAGTACAGAACTTCGGAAAAGAAAAAAAAAATGGCTTAGATTTTCAAATGTTAGAAGGTGTTAAACTCAGCACTCAATGACTTCACCGAACATATCCGGGCCCATCGGAAGTAGAAAAGGGTTTCCATCGAGGTCGGGACCACAAAGCGGCGCCGCCAGACTACTTTGCGCGCTACGTTTCGGCTCGCTGCAATCTCTCGTCAGGTAGTCTGCGATAACTATTACGTGGAGAATTTTTATTGCTGGTCCCGCCCTCGACCGCCCTCTCTCTACCCATCCATATACTGTAGGATGCCTCCCGTGACACTTTGGTTTATTAAGCAGTGTATTATAGAAAAAAAAACACATACTTAACCTTTTTCTATCCAAAGCAGACTACTATGAGTATAGACCTAAATTTAAAAAGGGTAATCCATCTGTTGTCCAGGTGAAGAGCGTGGGGCCCAAGCTGGTGCCGTTCTTCAAGTCGGTGGCGGTGTACCTGGTGCTGGTGCCCGAGGGTCCGTCGCTGTGGGCTGCGGCGGTCAAGTGTGCGCCCGTCCTCAGCCTAATGTTCTTTGTGCTATTGCACGGTGTGGGCCAGAATGACGAGTAAGTTATTATTGTATTATTATTAACACATGAACAGCTCTTCCTCCCTCCAAGGACAAGTTGCAGTGCTAAAGGGCGACAGGCTCGCCACCTCTCACCTTGGCACGGTACTTCTACCCATTCATGCAGTAGGCGGGTCTTCGTGCCTTACATGCTGCTTGATATCTTGTCCAAATAACTTACAAAATGTGGTGGTCGGTGTTGTGCTGTAATTTACCGGAGTTCTTGCAGCACAACACCAATTGCTCTGCTGACACCGATTGTCGGGATACAGCGTGAGTGATATGTATGTATGTATGAACAGCTCCTTCCTAATCTGCCTATATCACAACGCTTGTGTAGTTCTTTTTGTTATATTATTATATGATTGCACAGTAAAACAAAACAAATAAAACAATTTACGGAGACAGCGTTTGCAAAATCACTGGGGTAGACTAGTCCAAGATTATACTACTCTGTTGGCGAGAAAGTGTCGGTGAGGGTTCTGCTTAGAGACACTGCGAAACAGTTTTCTTGAGTGCCCTCTCAGGTTTGTCGTAATGGCAAGAGTGAACACAATAAAACTGAAATACTTACTGTTATTTTCATTACACTTTGTCACTGCTTCTATCTTCTATTTAACTTCTATCGTAGACAGATAATACCTGAACTCCTGACATATAACGGCCTTATATGGTCAATCATCATACGGCTTGCTTTCCCATCTTGAAATATCTTGAGAAGTTTCACCAGAAAGTTATGATATGTGACAAGCGAAGCGAAGGCTGAGCGAAGACACCAGCGTCTACAAGTTCACGCCGTTTAGACCCAAGCTTTTGTATTTACAGATACTCATTCTCCCGCCAAATCCTAGTGGGTATGGGCTTCTCGTGCATCAGTGACAAGCTGCTCGTGTGGCTGCACCACTTCCTCACCACTTCAACCGCACAACAAACCGACGCTTGAAGTTCATTCCTCTCAGACCCAAGCTTTTGTATTTACAGATACGCATTCTTTCGCCGCATCCTAGTGGGGCTGGGCTTCTCCTGTATCGGCGATGCACTGCTCGTGTGGTCGAACCACTTCCTCACCGGCATGGTCGCGTTCGGTGTCGCGCAGTGCGCCTACACCAGCGCCTTCAAGTTCACGCCGCTCAGACCCAAGCTGGGCGCCGCCATTTACGCCGTTACTCTTTTCAGTAAGTTTTTACCTGAATATCTTCATCTTGACATCATATGATGAATGAGCCTTGTTTTTGCATAGATGCCGGAGCTGCTTTTTTTTACATAGGTTACTTTTTTGCCTGAGATTTTGTCCGTGTGGTCTTTAATGCAGGCGAAGCCACGTGTGAAATCAGGTAAAATATAAAGATGCTTATATTTTTGGATAGCGATAAGATATTGTGGTACGAAGTGTCCATAGAATCGCTATACTGTTCGTTTTAAATTACCAAACCGAAGCATCATGCCTGCAAAGGTTGAACGGTGGTAGAGCGGGGAAGGTGGGATTGCATTGTGTAACAACTTCGAGCGTTCCCATGGTACAACCATTAACTGAGCAACACTCATAAGCATGCTATGTCTCTAGGAATCAAGGTTCTTTGATAAATCACTGCATATTACAATCGAGTAAGAAGGGATCTGTCTGTTTTTGTTGATTTTTTGCAAAATTCGTACGTGTAGGCGACACATCTGGTAACGATATCGTAAGTGGTTGAATCTGTGTTTTAAGGATAAAGAACAATTCCCTGATACCTTTGCAAGATCGTTTTACCCAATTTTTTATTTTTTTTTTGTAGGTACAAACTATTTACACTTATTACCATTGCCGCCTACAGAATATAATATCTGAGTTAGGCAGCAATTATTTTTTACCTCTAGTAGGTATTAGTGGGAAACATTTACCAAAAACAAAACGTGATGGATCTATATATTACTCTTGGAGCTCACTTATTACTTTTTTTAAGACATTTAGCATTGAACTGGTGGTTAGAAAACCACCAGTATACTCCGTTTTTACAATTTTATTATAATAATCGTGCATATGTTTCGTAATGCAATTTTACATACATACCTCATATATGGGTGACTACATGTTACATTGCACACAACATTCTATAAATTCACTTTGTACCTAAAACAACAAACGCAAAACTTAAACCGCCGCAACACCACACTTTTAGGTCCCAGTATATTGGGTTCCCTGTTTGTATGACCAATCATTTGGGTCATCTTGCCCTAATAAATATTTATATGATCTTCATTTGGAAGAAGTACGCCAAAAACATCAGGTGCCTTTATAGGAAAGTGATCTATTGTAATGGTATATAGCAGTATATGTAATGTATTGTAATCACATAATGGAGCAAGCAAAGCGATCCCGAATATTTTAATGAAATAATAGGAGAAGCAAGTCAAAATCATCCGGGTGGGGCTTTGAAAGGAAGCAAACTATTGTAATACAATCATATAATTAGGCGAGTGAACCGAACAAGAAGATTTTTATGAAATATTTGGGAGAATTAAGCCAAAAATCATCAATGTGGTGCCATTAAAAGAAAGTTCTCTATTGCAGTGTAATATACACCATTGGGCGAGCAAAGCGATCCCGAATTTTTTTTATGAAATACCAATTTGATATAAAATACCCCTTGAGGTTTGTGCTCTTGTCAGCTGCTCTCTTGGCGGCCCCTGCACCTAGATTGACGATCCAGACCAGACCGGACTGGCCTAAGAAAAGTCCTCTGAAAAGTATTCTGAGGCCAGACCGACGCTGGTTTTGATGCAGAATATGTTTGGTTGCGGAGTAGCCTAGTTGGTTAGCGCACGCCTCTTGCCCGAGAGGTCGTGGGTTTCGATACCTGATATACGCACAATTTTTCCGGATTTTAAAACCTCTGTTAAAATTTGTGTGCTAAAATGACAATGCACCCCGGTGAAGGAAAACACTGTGAGGAAACCTATACACTAACAATACGAATGTGTTGTAATGCATAAAGGTTGACAGGAAGAGATTGCCTCCGGCAATAAGTCCGCCTTCTGCTAAGCAGAAAAGTGTACATTTATTTATTTAGGTTTCAAGTAGACTATTAAAATTGTATAACGTGTACGTACATATGTAGGTAGCATCCTAAATATTACTGTGTTTTGCATTAGTGTTATATGAGGAACAGCTTTTAGAAAATATAAATAATATCAACTTTTCCTTATTTAATAGAGAGAAAACAAACTTAACACTCTAGTGTCAGATGCTAAATATGCATTTAACGATTCTAGTTAATTTTAACAATAACATTTAACGATAGTACACCTTTAGTGAACTCTAACAACTACGTGGTCAATGACCTTTTAGCGAGGCGAGGAAATCTCTCAAAAATGTAATTTTACCTCTACTACCTTAATCGACGATGAATGATACATACAGGCAAATTTTGTAAAATGACGTGTCATCCAGATTGCTTAAATAGCCTACTATTTCACAAAAATTTTTTAATTCTTTTATTGAAAGAACTGTTCATAACTGAAATGAGTTTTATTGCTATACGATAAGAATTGACTAAGTTAGAGCAATTTGAAGCGAAGGAATTTGTAGAGCTTGCACAAACGATAGCTTCCAGGAGACCATGCAGCAGCGCATACAAACGGGCTCGACCCCGCCTCCTTTTCTACCATGTGTGAAGTCATATCATATGATATCGGTTGCTGCAGCGGAGGGCGTTTTCAGTTCATTAATTTTAAATACTTAAAATTTTGATTGTAAATATCTCTAAGTTCTTATTATTTTTCCATGAGGCAAAAAGTTTTATTTATGTAAAAATAATGCTTCTTACTCATGAACATAAACAAATTTCAGTGGAATAGTCAATTGGAAGAGCATTGAGGCCTATTACGAGGGTTCGAACCCCTCATCGCGCATCACATTAAACAGTTATTTTCTTTGATTCCTTTATATCATTCAAGTTAAACTATTCAGTCTGCAGATTTGCTTAACAGAATAAAAAGGGTACAAAAACAAGGTATTTGTTAAGTATACATCACCTATCCTATTATTAAATTTAAAAAAATTACACTCCATTGAATAGAGCATTAGAACCATGCATTATTAGCCCGTCAATTAAATCGAACAATATGTTTATAGGTAACTTATATATTTTGGTCAAAAACATTAAACTGTCCAACGCGGCAGAGAGTGCGGGCGGTGTGGCGGTTTGAAGTGAGGAGGGGGTCATCGACGCCGCGCCCTGTGTCCGTCTCACCCGTCGTCGCTGCGTACATTGGCCATAATAATTGAAATTCCTAATGAAAATATTAATAAAATAGTTGAATCTCCATCCATTCGAATAATTTATAAAAATACTTAAGACGTGTCGTAGTTGCCGCCAATGTTAGAAGATATTTTACATTTTGACCAAAATAACTATGCTCCATATAAAATTTTCCTTGAATTCCGAGTCATTCATTAGTCATAATAAAGTTATTCTGTATTTAATGGTAAATTTCATGGACGAGCAATTAATGGTTACCCTCATATAAACTCCTTATTGAATAGAGTAGTATTTGAGTTTATTTATAGAATTGCTAGCCTTCAGCATGTTGCCCCCCACTTGAGTGGGTGGGGTAATGACAGATTATTAACTCACCATGGAAGGATGCTCATGTTCAATATCATAGGGACAATGACACAAATATTATTAATTTTGCTTATCTGTCTTTATGATATGGATTGCTACTGTTCCTTTGTTTACAAAGCAATGTTTGTATTCACAGCAGGGACTGAATAACCTTTAAATAAGGTATCAAAAAATAAAGGTATGGACGATAACCTTTAAAATAAGGTATCAAATAATACGGATACCGAAATAAATTCAATACCAAAATATAAAGGTATTG
Source organism: Adela reaumurella (assembly GCA_009867175.2). Taxonomy (NCBI): domain Eukaryota; kingdom Metazoa; phylum Arthropoda; class Insecta; order Lepidoptera; family Adelidae; genus Adela; species Adela reaumurella. Next base: position 11,904 of record WYDE02230954.1, read on the forward strand.
TTATTATTTGGGGAGTATTTAAATGCGCTAATGAAAAGATGATTTAAACAATGGCATTGTGAACATGAAAATAATATATTTTACACATGTGGATGGACGATTTCACATAGCCCGGTTAGTGTGTGTTAGTGGGTAATCATCCTGTACACACATGCACACACACACATAACCATCTCTATGCGACTCTTTCGGGACGGGAGTAAAGTAAAATTTATCTTTTTGTACGTAATCTTTCAGCTTTAACACATCATTGTCGGGTTTTGGTGTTATTTAAACGAAAAAAACATGCTATGCTAAGACAATGTGCTGCTAAGTTAGGTTAATTTATAGAAGATCAGTGCAGCAGTGCGGAGCGCAGTGACACATCTTCTATATATTAACCTAGGGTTGTTTTTTTTGTAAACCACATAAAATTGTTAAACCAAAATAATATAACTTTTAGTATAAGTCGTCCTCACAACGACAAAGTGATTATTTGTCGGCCATTTTCTGCGTCCGAGTAATACTGCCAACTCATGCAAAAGCGATTATTCATCGTCCACAATAGTCATATTACCATATTTGCGTCCCATCATTTCATTGTGCAATTTTATATCAATTGTGCGTTCGTCAGTTTCTATGTGAAATTATGATTTTTTTATATCTTTGTGCGTACTGTCCGTTTCTTTTGTGAAATTCTGTTTTTCTTTTGTTTAATTAGTCTTTTTCTATGTGCATTTAATACCCACCCTTATTATTTTGATATCATTACTACTATGTCCCAACCCAATGCAACCTGCAACCAAATGCAACAATTATTCCTGAGGCATAATTGCAATATCGAAATATGGTTGCGGTCCTACGTTTATACGGTGCAGAAATTCATACCGGTATTATTTCAACCGGTATAGCATTGTGAGACAATATATTAGTTCCAACTAGTTGGGTAAGGTATGGACTAATGAACTAAAGAGCGCAATGGCGGGAAGTTAAATATGTATAATATGGGTAAACAATTTTATAAAGGTTGACAAAACGATACCGGTTTATACCGGTTGAGTTTCAACCTTTTTCAGTCCCTGATTCAGTCCACCGTAAATGATCGACTATTTAGCCTGGGGTGCGCCACATGTTGCGCATTGTTCATAAAAAATAAGTGGGAATATTACGATCGCGATGGGCAACTTAGGCCCATGCCGCCAGTATTATTCTAACGTTGCTATATTTTGTCATGAAAGATGGGTAGATCACGACGAGAAAAATTTCTTTTGATTACCAACATGATGGGGTCTAGGACCAGTGGTTTCGGAGGTATGACCAAACAAAATACATGCACATTTTCATAAAATAAAAACAATTAAGTTATGTCATGGGTGAAACTATATACCCGTCATGCTACATAACCCCATACAAACGAAAAAAAACATGTAACGCGATTGGCGCTCCCTGATTCATTCTTAGTATCACTAACAATGGCATCCAGGCTGAGATTTTAAAACCCGTTGTATTCTTCTTTCTTCTTTTGCAGCCATTTTATTCGCCCCACTGCTGGGTACAGGCCTCTCTCATTTACATGATCTGAGAGGATTATAGTCATACACTTCCACGGTGACTAACCCTCTTAGAAGTGGGTTTCCTCACGATGCTTTCCTTCACCGGAGTGTCAGCGCCCATTTTAGCACAAATTCTAAAGTTACAATATTGTGCTCCCAGTGAGCATCGAACCCCGCACCTCCCGCTTGAGAGGTGTGCTCTTGCCCGCTCGGCCAATCTGACACACGTCATATTATTACTATTTAATACTAGATGGTTGCAAGTCGCCTAAGGCGCCCGTCTTCCCTCCTTGCCACCCCCCAGTTCCTGCACCCGCTCATCGAGCCCCGCCACGGCAGCAGCTTATCACTTTTTTAAATGCTGGCCGGTTAGAATCTAAATTGTAGCACCTTCGCAATTAAAAAGCTAAGCATATACGTCTCCAGCAGCGGCGATGGAGCGTGTTCCAAATTCAGTTGCATAACTATATATATTGTAATATGGGACCAGTAAAAAATTAAAAAACTGTAACTTTGCAAAATTCCAAAATTGTTGAACAAAAAATTGCTTAGTTTTGGCAACAAAAAGCCTTTAGTGCCTGACATGTTTACAAACAAGGTCATCCGGTATAACCTGGGGACAGCAAAAAACAATGACGGCGACAGACTGTGTTGAGCCTTGACACTTGCACCTCGTCTTCGGATGGTAGTGTCTGCCGCAGCGCAGTGCTCAGGCTCAACAATAAACATGATATGAATATGTTAATATTTGTAGAATTTTTTATTGGTTTTACTTCTAGATGCACCATTTTAATCATACGCTCAAAGCTTATGTAGATAATTATTATAATGTTATTATTCATTTGATATTTTTAAAATTTATTTGAATCGTATCCTGATCACGAACACCGAATCGTTATTTACTGGGGTCAACAACTTTTGGTGTATGTTTGTTTGTATGTTTGTCCACACAACTCCAAAACTGTTCGGCCGATTGGGCCGAAATTTTGTAGGTTCATTTTATATCTCAACAGCCCCCCACACATCAATTATCAACTTCCTGGACTAACTGGCAAGAAAGTTCCCTGGGAATTTTTCAATGTCCATCTCGATTATCGCCGTATAATTTTGTAAATATTACCCTAATTTGTTGTAATATGTAGGTATTTATGTTAAGAGAGTAGGTAGTGGGGTGGGTTAGCTGAAAAACATTTCACATCTGGCAACCAACGCGCCCTTTTGGATTCAGATAGTACATGAG
>WYDE02231065.1:0-14673 GCA_009867175.2 Adela reaumurella
ACGGCCCGTCTGATTGGTTGAAATCGTGGCGTTGTCTCTTCACTCGCTCATGTGATGTTATCACGGTAGAGCCGCAGGTGCGAGTGCAGGCAGACAGCGGCATAGCATCCTACCTACCTACCCTACCTACAGCGAGCATGAGCAGAGCAACCCATACGCCATACGCCATCTATGCCATACGCCATCTATGCCATTCGCCATAGCTGAGCTGAGACAACATCATGCTCTGGCTGTCGGCTAACACGACACCCAAGTCCATTTATTTATTCTAGTCCGTCCAGCGCAGCGCAGCCACAGATTACTTAATGGCTCCTCAGCGCAGCGCCAGCGCCAGACCGAGTCGTACCTACAAATATTACATAAATGAGGCGCGTGAAATGACAAGTGAAACGGTACGCGCCGCGCCGCGCTCGCACAGCGGACCGCATACACGCCATCGGCGAAAATAAAACGTCTGGGAATTTCATAAAAAATCTTGGCAAACGATAGTGTTTAGCAGTGCGACATGTACATAGGAAGGTTAAATACTCATACCTACAACGTAGGGTAGGGTAAAGAAGATGAAATTATCTAAAATTTCGTGTCTAAAAGTAGACGAAAATTTATAAGAATTCAAACTTAGCAGAAAAAATTAAAAACTCGCATAGTAGACAATGGTAATATGCAGCCAGGACAGGACAGGACTCAGCGTGCGTGAGTGAACCCACAGTATTGTGCGAAACTGATAAAGACAGCGAGAATACAGCTAGTGGCACTGCATAATTGGCGCCGAGCTAGAGTGGGGGTGTGTTCGTCAATATGCTGCTGTGCACCAGAGATTCAGATTTTTTTAAATTCCAAAACTGACATACGAAACGAAGTCATAAAGCACAGAATGTACAGATTCAATGGGAGCATTCAGTTCAGGGGAGAACATCAGTAGTATTCTTACGATCCCGAATGTCTGGCCATAAGAAACTCGACGTCCACTACCACCTAGATAAGACTACGAATAAATGGAGCGAGTCTTAATTCATGAAGAGTCCCTAAAACTTTGCGAAACAAGGAAATAATGGAGCTCAAGTTGCATCGAGTTGGTCGAGAACTCCAGACGGATGGGTACACATACAGACGCCACCACAGTCCGAGATTTGCGTAGAAAAAAACGACTGACTTGACAGACCACAGAACAGTGATATCCGCGCCGCGCTTCGGGCGCGACCGCCTACCGCTCCGTTCTCTGTGGTCAAACAGATTCCTCACACAAACAGGGTGCGACCGCAGGAACAATAAAAAAAAATAGCACAAGTGCTAGCGGGCGGTGCGGTGCGGTGTGGTGTGGCGGGCGCGGGGCGCGACGAGGCGGTGGCGAGACGGTCGGCGCGCGCGCGGTGGCAGGTTGGCGTGATCCGATACATTACGCACCCCAATAAAGACGCTGCTTGTTTTGGTTTAACGAAGAGATACGAGTATATATGTGTATGTATGTATGCGAGGTCGATCAACGACACGCTCCGTCCGTGTACTATCACCGCACCTAATTACCTGTACAGTCATTGACTTATCTTCACTCTACGTGTACAGTCATCTCATTCTTTATATACTGTTACCTGCCTTGGCTTCGCGAGAATTTGGAAAATTGTTGCTTGCCTGCCAGTTCAACACACATTACATTGAACAATTAAATAATTTAAAGTTCTTGCCGATCGAGCGCCCAAGCCAGACAGACAGACGGTGGCAAGCCCATCAGCCAGCGTGCTCGTGTAAGTACCTATGTAGCAGCCAACGCAACTGGCTCAGGTATAGATAGATACTAGGATTCCAGTAGGTATAGGGGACAACACCCGAACCTTTGCTGGCCGATGCGTGTTCCAAAGTGCGGACAGGAAACCTAAGATCCGATGTGATAACCACCTCCTAAGTGAAAGTACAATACTTAGCTCAAAAAAACATATGACAGGTCGCCGACTGGCACATTCAGACAGGCAGGGCTCGTGAACATACATTGATGTAAGTCACTCACTGGTGTGTAATTTGTTGTAAATTTAGTTGACGTTGCATCTGGATTCTGACCAAGGGGTTTTCTGGCTTTAATTTCGTGCAGAGACGTGATGGGAGAGATTGCCAAGTGCGTGCTGACGTCATTCACAAATATTTGCTGTTCCTGGTGGCGCGCGCGCGACTCAGCCAGCACCGAACCTGACTGAACGGAAATAGACGACGACGACGCACGCAGACCGCGCTCTCTCGGCTCAGCTGCTGTGTGTATCACGGACAGACAGACGCAGCCTCGAGTCGAGGTGAACATAGGCTAGCTAGACACGGCACGGGCACGGAACGGGGCTAGGGTTACCATACGTCAGGATTTATCCTGAAATGTAAGGATTTTTAGGCAATTGTCAGGATTCCGGCCGGACTTTGAGAATGTCAGGATTTTTTATTATTTCATGAAATTCTGAAATATCGCATAGGTACGTTTTTATTTGGAATGATAACTAAATGATGCTTCTGCAAAATGAAGTACCTACCACGTCTCATGATTTTGGCTTATTTCTTCACTATTTTATTAAAATTTGCGGGCTCGCTTCGTTCTCCGAATCATCTGACTATCAGTTTATGCTCTTCAATCAAAGCGAGCACCTCTGAGCGTTTTAGCTTGTTTTTTAATTATATTTCATAGAAGTAGAAGATAAAGTAGTTATAGATATTACGTTGCGAGCAACAGCGGCCAAAGTGTCAGGACATTTGTATAATAATCCGACCAAATGTCAGGACTTTTCAGTTTTCCATCTGGTAACCCTACACGGGGCGGAGTATATCGAATGAACCATATTAGATAGAAGGTACAACAAATGATACAGTTTGGTCGTAACATTCACGATAATCGCACGCGATGGACGTGGAAAAAATTTGCAGCGAAGTTTCTTCTTCTTCTAGGCAGTTTTAAATTGGTATGTACCTAGCGAGCTATTGACGCACAGAATTAACCTACAAAATTTCAGCCCAATCGGCCCAACCGTTTAAGAGGAGTTGTGACAAACAGACATCAAAAGTTGTTTGACTCCAGTCGAGTACTCACACAATTACAGTTGTTGGGTAAACTTGGGTAACATTGCTCGGACGACGGTCGGGCGGCATACGGCATATCACATTTCGCCAATGCATCTCATGAACCTACAACGTTGATGATTGATGAATGAAGCCCTGTTGAGTGAGGGGTTGCACCCTATTTTATGCGCTGCTGCGCTGCCACAGACGCGACATTGCGCCGATAGGTAAGTTCTTTGTAGTGAGGTAGGTATTCCATATTGGAGGACTATATAATTAATTATCTAATTACATAGTTATCTCTCTGCTATGTACATTAGGTAGTTTAGGTAGGTACTACTTACACACAGGTGATCGCCCCCTAATCTCCAACACTATTGATCGCTGCACAAAGCGGTACTTACATAGGTCCTAATGCTACCGACTCTAATGGCAAAGTCGATTCTCTCGTCATTATTAACTCTAAGTACTGGGTCGTCGACCCCCTCGTTTGCAGATTAAGCATTCTTCGCTTCTCCTCCAGCAGTAGTCGGGCGGGTGCGGGTGTTATCTGTCTGGTCCGGTCCGGTCCGGTGCTGGTGTCATCGTTCCACAATCAATTACCCCACCAATTGACACCACGCAGCGCCGCCGCGGAGTCAAACGGATATCAATCAACGGGGGTGTGCGTGTGCGTGCGCTGCGCGTGGTGGGTGGGTGAGAGATGGCACCGTCTCTATTACAACCATAAATAAAACTTTCATCTAACTTGTATTTATTTTCATTCCTCTTTCTTTGCACGCAGTATTTATGTTTGAATTGGTCAGAATTGTATGCCCACGAAGAAGAGCAGACAATAAGGTTGGTCGCACGAGCCGTTGTTTGTCGAACCATTACCGACGCGCGATTCTATATGTTGAACCCCCGCCCCGACGATCAGACAGACCCGCTTCTACTGTACTTTTCCTCCTACACACTTTTTAGTGAATAGACTTTATCTGCTTAGCAGAAGGCGGAGTTATTGCCGGAGGCAATCTCTTCCAGTCATTCTTTATACACTACAACACATTCTCATTGTTAGTGTATAGGTTTCCTCACGGTGTTTTCCTTCATTGTAATTTTGCGCACAAAGGGATTGCTACTGTTTTTAGAGCGCGACCGGACCCTTGATACATTCAATTTGTGGTCAAACGCTACGCTATCCGTAACTCAGTGCAAATTAGACAACGCGTTACAATGTGAGCTAGCAAAAATCATTCCTAAAACAAACTATTTATATTTAAGAGTATCACGCACGCTATGATAATGTATCACAGAACAAACTGCCTTCCCAGTGGAAACAGACAGACAGACAGACAAAACGACGACCGAACCCACTCGAAATAAATTCTAAAGTCTCACGCAATCTAGTGGCAAAAATGTAAATAAATAAATATACACTTTTCTGCTTAGCAGACGGAGGACTTATTGCCTTAGGAAATCTCTTCCAGTCAACCTTTATACACTACACTACAACACATTTGTATTGTTAGTGTATAGGTTTTTTTTTCTATCACGATGTATTCCTTCACCGGGCTGCATTGTAATTTTGCACACAAATTTTAACCGAAATTTTAAAATCCGGATAAATGGTGCGCATACCAGGTATCGAACCCACGACCTCTCGAGTATTAAGCGTGCTCTAACGAACTAGGCTACTCTGCAACCAGAATGTACAAAATGTACTGTCGCGCAATCCAGTCGTTAGGTAGGTACATACCTAATCGTACTACATACATAATATTAATTGCATGTAGCTATGATATAAGCAAATGTTTCGCGGGATCAAGGCTCGAGGGTGGGTGTGGGTTCAACTCGAACATTGCTCCATCATTGTCAATACGCTTTTGTCGGAATCAATCGTAGTTAATTGAACAACAATATAGCTAGCTATTATATGGCTGTAAATGTAGCCGTTCCCTTATGTACTTAGCAGCAGGCAGCGCAGCAGCTATATGAACCTTGGCCCATGGTTTATTGGATGTGGCGGATGACGCAATGCCGCATGACACAAATGATTATTTTATTTGTCACGTGTTATCGGTCCATTACTTTAATAGGGCGATAGTCTGCGGACGTTCGCACAATATTATCTATTCTATGTGCATTTTATGTCGGACGAGTCATATTTCAAGCAGTTATGTGGGAAGGTAGTGTCTTCAATCTGCACATCTGCCGTAATGACGCTACGGCCCGTCCTACGGAAGACTGAGCCAGTTATGGGGAATGCAGCAGCCGCCTTGTGATGTTTAGATTGCTGCGTACTTACATAGTAATCTATGGTACTACTCAGGCAGAGTTGTACGCTTCTTGCCGGAGCAGCCTCTTGCCTCGCATCAGTTGGGGTATTCTGCCCCGGCGGCGCGGCGGTTGGGGTAGGCTCGTCCGACACGAGTGCCGACGTGCGTCGTCGCGTCACGTCGTCGTATAGTCGATCCTTCTTTCGATAGTGGAGATGTCGGTGACCAGCATGGCTCGCTCCATGGCTCGCTAGGCGACACGGAGCTTTTAGGCTATGCCAGCCGTTAGAGCCCACGTTTCACATCCGTACGTCATAACCGGGAGTACGCACTGGAGTATTTTATATTTGCTGCAGTGGATTTCTTGATTTCTGTGATATGTTAAATAATTATTATTCCACCGTTCCTGAAAATCATTATTACAAAATTTTATCTAAGGATATGAAATTGGCGTTTTACATGGAAAAAGTAAAACGAAAAAAAAATGAGAGGTCGTTGTATAATTCATTTATACGCCTTTTAAAGATCTCCAGGTTATATATAGGTGGTAGGCAGGGAACACTTATTAGAAATGCCTTACCAACCGCGAAAGTACCGCGCGCTTATCGCCGTTTGTATGAGAGTTGTCCGCCGCACGCGCCCTCGCGGCAGTCTCCGCTTATGTTCCAAATCTTATATGTCTGCATGTAAACTATATATCCTATTATATCCAGCTTTAATCCTACACTTATCTTACACGTATTATGCTATAAATTATTCCCTTATTGACGTATACGTGCTGTGGATGAAAGTCATGTTAGACTCGATCTGTGTGTAAGGCCTATAGACCTATAGCCTAAGACATATAGAAATGGTAAGGCACTTCCAGTCTAGTTACCAATTCAGTAACCGTTCCATCATTTTTGCCGTTCGTCCGACCCAGGAACGATTTCGAAAAGCGATGCGTTCTCAGAAGTTGAGTTTCAAAACCAGACGGATGTTCCGAGCGAGTCCGGCGCGTGTGGCGGATACGGATACGGCGCAGGAAGGATGAGTCGAGCTGACATTTGGCAATGCTTCAGAATTTATTCTGATTATCTTTAGTACCGTGTGGGGCCGGCACTTAAAATAATGACCCCACTGCATCTCTTCCCATGCGAGTCGTAAAAGGCGACTAAGGGATAAGGACAAGATGCCATGCTAAAGGGTGACAGGCTCGCAACCTCTCACCTTGGCACGGTACTTTTACCATGTAATGCAGTAGGTGGGTCTTAGTGCCTTACATGCTGCTTGATATCTTGTCCGAATACATTGCGAAACGTGGTGGTCGGTGTTGTGCTGTAATATGCAAGAGTTCTTTGAGCACAATCCGATTGCTCTACTTACCCCGATTGTCGGCATTCAGTATGAGTGATATGTATGCATGATCCTTTATAGATGTTCTGGAATTATTTTTAAAAATAGTACTTCATTTTTATCCTCAAAATTCCAATACAGAATGTGTATAAACAGAAAAATCACAGACTTGGCACAGTTTTGATGGAATTGAGGGAAGTGCTGACATGACACCTCCCTACATAATTCACCACGGTGTTTAGGCTGACATCACTGGTACCAGAAAAACTGGTGCATTAGGTGATGTAGCCTTCCGTGTCAGCTTTAATAAAAAAAAAAAGTTCGAAAGTTTTTATTAGTAAACATAGTGGTAAGTATAATATTATCTTTATTATAATGTACCAATTTTGCAAGACTGCTAAATTAATCCAGTTCTTGCTCTTTTCGTAAGAAAAATGACAGCTCTCGTACTGTAATAAAAGATGACTGAAAATATAAAATGTCATTGCCGTTTCCCGCACACCTATTTACTATTACAAAATGCGTAATAAAATATTGTTTAGCAATCTTTAGTCCTCTCGATTTTGGCTCGAGTTAGATCCAGATCCAGATAATGGAGGCGTAGTTAAGCCGGCGTCACCTGGGTATCTGTATCTTTGGATTGATACAAACCTATGAAACGGTAAATATAAGTATAGGGAAGGTTTAAGTTTCTGAATCTATAGGATTATTTTTAGGGCACCTCGATGTTGAAACAGAAAAGTAAAAAAATCGAAACATCCCTCTATTTTTGCTGTTATTTCTATTGTAAAAATAGAAATGATAAATGTATATTTTTTATAACTTTTCTCCAAATACAATTTTATATTCCTTAGGGTCGTGCCATTACAAAAATTCATAAAGTTAAAAATATTCATACGTATAATTTTTTTAACTTTTTGCGTAGAATTCGCGCGCGCCATAGACTGTATGTCGTAAGTGCCATCTATCTCACTCTGTAAATAGTTAACACCGCGCGCTATCTCTGTCTCACCGCTGAGGCTGTGTGCGTCTGTGTGATGTCACGTGGTGCCTAGGTTTCCCAGCCTTAACTAAACCTTGCGTTGTTTAGTCGAGACTTACCTGCTTTTCCTAACTTCTAACTTACTCCAGCACGTACTTTCATGACAGGGCACGCCTCTCCACATAATATTGGCTTAGAACGCGAAAATTGAGCGTGCCTGTACATAACAAATAACTAGACCACAACACTTAAAATAATTACTAGATATGTATGATACACGGTGCTTTTCACCGCACTCATGACCACTTTGGTCATTTGATGAATTATTTTACATTCGTACTCACAATCACGCCTCTATCCCGGAAGGGTAGGTAGAGACAATTGAACGCCATTGGACACGTTCCTGACATATATACTTTGCTTCACCCAAAGTCATACAACGCTTCATACATGCGCCTTGATTACGTGTGCTGCGAAATTGTCCTTCCCGTAAAAGCTTACGTATTTGGTCCTGATGGTTCGCCTAGGGCGGCCCCGTTCGAACCTTCCTTCCACATTCGCTTTATATATTTCTTTGGCGATTCTCTCACCATCCCTTCTCTCCAAGTGTCCAAACGATCTAAGCTTAATTTTCTCTACCCTTGTCACTATGTCTTCTTTCAATCCACATTTTTGAGGTAATTGTCAAGAATATGTGGTGAATCTGTCAAGATTAGGATCAATCTTAAATTTGTATTAAAATATAATACTTCAATTTATTCCCTACATCATAAAAGTATTCACGTTTGATAGTACAGTTTACATTTAGTTGATTTATGAATTTTGTTTATTGACTTTATTAATGTAATTCATGAAAAGCTCGAATCGAGTCGATTAGTTTAGTGCAGAGGTTCCCAATGAAGTTATTTCAAATACCATTTAAAAAAATAAAAAAACCCGCATGCACAACGTATGACAGGACGAATTTGGGGACGCTATGTGACAGCGCAGCTGATTCATCTTTATCCACGAGAGACGTTGTCCCGCAAAAATACCTACGGCCGTGTAGGCGACACAGCCCACCCATTTTTTTTTCTGAGTAGACTGGCCCCATCTTGTTACGCCCATGACGTGCATTCAATGTGCACGCATTATTAGACCGCGGAAGATGATCGGTTGTGTTCTGAATTACGTTTAAAGTATTCGTGTCTTTCTCAATATTTGATATTGTTGAGAATTTATTGGACATGCGAGCGAGACCTAATATTTTTAATAATTTGAAAAAATATAGTACACAAATAAATATAACACGCACCATAAATTAAAGGAACTAAACCTTTGTTCGCGAGTTCGTGACTCCCGTCCCTCAATAGCGCGCATTGTGTCTTATCTATATTATTACATGATCTGAGACCTAGAAGCCTCATCTGAAAACCTTTCATGTCTTTATTAAGATGGAATACTCCGGAAATATTATGACATGAGGAGGTTTCGTTACAGACACGTACAGCCGTAGAATTTATCGCTTACTTTATGTGCTTTACTGCGAAATTGCCGTTTTATTATTACGTATATCGTAAAATTTGTAATTATAACGACTTCGCTTCTGAAGCGCTTCTGAAACATTAATCTTTGATATAATCATTATTACTTGCAACTCTTACATCAATTCTACTGTCCTACTAATATATTATCATTTCGAAATATTGTTTGTGTGGATGTTTGTTACTCAATCACGCCGAAACGGCTGAACGGATTTTTATGGAATTTCATATAAAGGAAGATTGTGATGGGTGACCTATGGTTTATTGGACACATATTTTTACTGGCGACTTCGTCCGCATAGACATAAACTTTCCGTAAAATGTTAGCTATCTATTTTTTCCAGGAAGAACTGCAATGCTGTCTTCTGCAAGTCCTAATACATGTATTGACTACAGTCTCATACACAAGTGTGGGAGATGATATACTCTTGTCATTCGACTGCCACGGACTAGATTCCAAACGCGTCGAGACTAGGATCGTGAAGTTTTTATGCATGTACTTTTGTCGGCGAGACGAGAAAACTTCATTATATAAAAACGTCCCGCTCATCGGCGCGCACAGCTTCGGAATCTAGGCCCAGAGAAGGAAACTAGTACTTGCTGATCGCGACAATATTATTTATTAGTATCGTATAGCCCGGGTCTAACGCTTATTTCATTGTTTCCTTCTATTGATTTACGCTCCTTAAACATTTAAGGCCCCTCTGCTTATCTCTGCCCCTCTCCCCACTCAATTCCCCCGCCCGAACCCCGCGCAAATCTCCGAAAGCAATTTGGTCACCTGCCTGGAACGCTCAAGCTGTTGTATCGAGGGTCGAGTCGTTAATACTGTATTCCGATTCCGTATGATGTTCTAGCACAAGGGACGCTATTGTTTTAACGAACTGGCTAAGAAGCAGGTAATAAGGATAGGAGTTGTGTGGAGACGCACCAAAGTAGTACATATTGCACATCGCACAGGTTCGTAAGCCGCTGTCAGAGGTATCCGAATATTGGAGCACAAACGTCGCCATTGACGAAGATATCAGGGTTGGAAAATGTTTGTAAAGGCGTACGGTATAAGTATGTAGCTATCTCCACAAGTGGACCGTTACACGCTGATGATATTATTATAAAGTATTTGAAGAGAGAGGAAAAAATATATTTCTATACTGTGATAAATTTAGTACAATATGCGTTATTAGTGAAAAGCCACTGCCGCTAACTAGAACGGAGACCATGGTGGAATTTAAAGCCAAATATAGCATAAAATAGCGATTACTTGGAAAACAGAGATGACATAATAAAAGTGAACTTATCACGTACTGGACTAAAATCTAGAGACTTAGCACCAAAAGAAAATAACTAGCCATAAAGTCTCCTGAGTGCTACTCAATACATTTTTTCACAAACTTTGTATACTATTGTTGTTGAAATTTTTATTAATAATTCAACTCAATTCATAAGAATCTCAATCCTCAATTCAATAAACTCATTCATTCATTCATTCATTCAGAGGGTAGATTTAGATAGTATATGACTGTGGATCGACTTTAAAATTCGCGTATATTAGACGTACTTGCTTTTAAATATTTTTTTAGCGAAATAATTTATCATAAGAATATAACTGCTAAGTTATATTATACCTACTCATGTGTACTATAAGTTAATTTAGGCTCAAAAAATACAAAGCTCAGATGACAGTGGGCTGGACACGTGATCCGCAGGGATGACAGCCGTTGGAGCACGCGCGTCCTGCACCTTGGACAGGTAAGTGAAATGTGGGAAGACCACCGGCCAGGTGGGACGACGTCAGCCTGTACGTCGCGGGCAAACGATGAATTCGTGCTGCCGAGTGCCGGTAGGGGCGGAAACAATACGTTGAACCGTTGAATGCAGATGATGATGAAGGCAATTGAAATTCTTTGTCGAATATTTTTAAAAGTAAGCAACTAAAATATTAGCTTATTTTTTTATCTGTTTCTACGTCTTGTTGCAGCCATTTTATTCACCTCACTGCTGGGTAAAGGCCTCTATCATTTACATGATATGAGAGGGTTTAGTCATACACTTCCGCGGTGACCAATCGGCTTGGAAGTGGGTTTCCTCAGGACGTTTTCCTTCACCGGAGTGTCAGCAGCCATTTTAGCACAAATTCTAAAGTAATAAATGTTGTGCTCCCAGTGGGGTTCGAACCCGCGCCTACCGTTTGAGAGGCGTGCTCTTGCCCGCCCGGCTAATCTGACACTCTCATGTTTCTACGTAACACAACCTAATTATTTTAATATGACAAATTGAACAGAAACTCCCAAAGTTACATTTCGCGAAAGCGCTTTCAAAATAATAATTCAAAATTGAAATACTGACGCTTGTTCTGAGCGATAATGTTAATTAATGCCAAGAAACAGAATACAGCAGCTCCTCATTCGGTACATTACTCTAACACCTGAAGGGTGCGAATGAAAAATTGCACTGCAATTTGGTATCAGGGCTGCGAAGTATAGTGATAGCGGCGGCGCGCGGGGCGGGTCACTCCGTTTCCACGGGGAAAGTGGAATGAGTCATTCCTTAGTCTTAATGACTTTAAGGGGAGGGGGAAGAGCGATGATGGCGAGTAGATATTAATGAAAGTTAGTATGAACGTGCAGAAAATAATTAACTATAAGACATGGCGGGAATAATGGTGCTAGCTAATGAAAGAGGAAATTGCATTTGTGGTATTCAATTGGGGTTCAAATGTGGAATTGAAGAAAGTGCTGACATGGCACCACCTACATAACTCACCAAGGTGTTTAGGCTGACATCACTGGTACCAGAATACCTGGTGCATGATGTGATGTTGCCATCCGTGTCAGTTTCCATAAAATAAAAAAACTTGAAATGTGGTGATGTTATTAATGGTAATTATTAATTTTATTTTGGAGCTCACGCGTACTACACTGGCGTCCTTGGACAGGAAAGCGAAGTGTGGGAAGATCACCCGCCAGGTGGGACGACGACATCCTGTACGTAGCGGGCAAACGATGGATTCGAGTGGCCGAGTGCCGGGAAGGTTGGAAAAAAATGGATAGGCGTATGTCCAGCAGTGGACGGCGAAGCGCTGAAAATTTTGACGAATGATGATTAATTTTATGATTTAAACTAGCTGTGCCCGCGGCTTTGCTCGCTTGTAATGACTCAAAGAGCGAGGCCGAAGGCCGAGCTGAGTGTAGATTACAATTGCGTGCAGAATTTCACAATTCAAAAACAGTAGTAATTTTAGGCAAGGCAGAGCTGCGTGCAGTTAATCTTTCACGATCCCAGCCAAGATAACACTCATAAGAACACTGAAGAAACCTTCGGCCTCACTACAACTTACTTTTTGTTGGAATCTTTAAATGTTTGGCGCGCAGGTTATAAAATGGTTGCATAATACTTGGTTTAGAATTATGAAAGTTTTAAATGTAGGAAGATTGGCCTTTTTTCGTGGTAGTAAGTTTCTTCTTCGCTGGGATGGTGAAATGCAACACTACATGCAGCTCGGCCTTTGGCCTCGCTCAAGGTTGCTTTTTACAGCGTTATGTGAACATACATACATCACACATCATACCTTTTGGGCTTCGGCTTCGCTTCAAGTTACTTATTGGTTAGGATTGTGAAATTGTTAATCGCGCGTAGCTCGGCTTTCGGCAACACAATAAAATACGTCTTTGTATGAAAGGTTTAACTGCACGCAGCTCGAGGCCCGCCACATCGAGGACAAAGCTAATGTTACTCCAAAACACTGGGCGTTCTTAGCACTTCTGGGCGTAGGCCTAGAAATACTTCTTGCCTGACCAAATCCTGCTACTTCTCTATTCGCAGGTGAGGTCATGCGTGGAGTATTGCCCTAGATTAGCTCGCATCTTTGGGGTAGAGTTGCTCAGTATCGAATTGCCTTGTTGGGCTCGATCCAAAGACGCGCAGTTCTTATATAACGACTCCTTGCTGTCTTGCAAATTTGAACCATTGCAGCAGTGTTTTATCATATTGGTTGGCTTAGTGGTTGCGGTATTCGGTATTCGATTACCGAAGTTAAGCACTGTCGAGCGCGGTCAGGTCTTGGATGTGTAACCGCTTGACCGTTGACGCTGGTCGTGGTTCGGATTCCACGTTAAACTGTAGGTGCCTTCCCTCTCCTTACATGGTGGTAAGGTTAAACACGCCCGGGTTGTCATCACCGCACTGAATGAAGGTCGGTCGAAGCGGCTATGAAACATAGTTCGTGTTTTCCGTCCAGCTCAGTGTAGCCTGCTGGAATTGAGGGAAGCGCTGACATGGCACCTACAATAACTCAACGAGGTGTTTAGTCTGACATCACTGGTACCAGAAAACTGGTGCATTAGGTGGTGTAGCCTTCCGTGCAGGTACCATAAAAAAAATCTTGGCAGAGATATTGGTTCACTAAGTCTGTTCTATCGGCTATTCCACGGTTAATGGTCTGAGGAGCTGTTCGAAGCGATCGCATAGGTCCACACGTGACAGACAGCGATTTCCCCACTTAACTGTAGAGTTGCCTAAAGTGCGGACTAAGCGCTCACGTATTTATTTTATCTTCCGCACTGCGAAACAGTGGAATGCTTTTCCTCCCGATGCGTTTCCGGCAGTGTATGACCTGGAATCCTTCAAGAGAAGCGTAAAAAGGCGCCTGTCACGCCAGCACGGCGTTCGCAGTCCCCGTTTGAAACCGAATGCTTTTGGGCGTCGTCGGCAGAACAATCCACGCTGATGGTGCGAAGTTGTCTTGCGTTTCCATAAAATAACGCCTAACACATAATATTATATTATTTTAATACCTACATAAATCACGTAAGTATTTTCTATATATGATATTCTATGTTCATATAGAGAACAAATTTAACCCCTATTATTTTAATAATAATTCCAGAACAAATCAGAAACACAGACCACAACAACGGAAGACATGTGACGAAAAATAACTGGAACGGCATTATCATTGTATTGTGTCATGCATACATTGATAGTTCTTTTGCAGACATTTTATTCGCCCCACTGTTGGGTACAGGCCTCTCTCATTTTACATGATATGAGAGGATTTTTAGTCATACACTTCCAAGGTGACCAACCGGCTTGGAAATGGGTTGCCTCATGATGTTTTCCTTCACCGAAGTGTCAGCGGCCATTTAGCACAAATTATATAGTAAATATTGTGCTCCCAGTGGGCTTCGAACCCGCGTCTCCCGCTTGAGAGGCGTGTTCTTGCCCGCTCATCCAATCTGACACATTGATAGTTATTTGTGACGTAACATTGTCCACGCCTCTCACGATATACCTGTTTTCATATGCCTTGGTTCGCGTTAGTCAAAAGGCTCTGACATAATGAGATGGCACTGTCATTTGACATTAACAGTTGCTATAGTTTTAAAACAGCACCTTCACCTAACAATATTGCTGTCAGCTTGCAACAATATATATCGGACCTACAACCTACTACTATACCACCTACAACCTGGGTGTCGCCGACGCTCTTTCTACATCAGGCAAGAAACATAAAAGAATATATTTAAAAAAGAAATTACTGTCAAAGTCG